>JASAOA010001770.1:0-67141 GCA_030849815.1 Vickermania spadyakhi
ATGCTGCCTCTGGCGTGTGGTGCCTTATTTCCGGCGATCCATCGAACTCTCCCGCCTCTCATTGCTGGCATCGCAATGATGTGTTCTTCTCTCTGTGTGCTGATGTCGAGCTTGTCTATTCGGTGCTTCCGCCCTCGAAAGATGGAGGAGCTGATTAGGCGTGGTAATGAACCTGTGGCGTGATCAAAAGTCTTGCTGCAGAATGTCCAGAGCATAGGTATATTGGGGAACGAATTTTGTAGTTTATGATACGTGTTGTAGGATGGTGTGCTACTTTGAGGTATGCAATAGAACATATTTTTTTTTTGGATGGTATTACGAAAATGAGTATAGTTATTTTAGGTGTGTTGCTATTGTTATGTTTTTGCTTAATTACATATATATATTCTGTTGTTCCTTAGCTTCCGTTGAGGAATATATTTGTTGTTATCTTCTTCGTGAAAAACATAAAATGCAGATCGATTCTCTGGCTAATGTTTTTATTACGATTTTGATGATTTGAAGTTGTTGTTATTGTAGTCATTATTATGTTTAATTACCGTCTTGATTCCCCTTCAGTATGGTTGGGTATTGCCGGTGAAGTATCGTATCAACTTTCCTTCTTTTGTTTTAAGACAAATCCACTTGAATTTTAGCACAAATTGCTATTTTTTAGTGGTTTCTTGCCCGCAGGACATTAGAATGAGTGGTGACATGGTGAAGTGCTTAGCTGCTGCTTCGTGGAATCTCTTGCCGGAAAACATTTTATTTCGTTCTGTGGACTTCTCTGGAGATGTTTAGGGCTCTTAGAGTTGTTCAGACTGAGTTGCTGTCTGTGAGTCAGCGAGGTGATAGAGCTGCTACACTTAACGCTATTGATGGTTCTCTTCTATACTGTTATTGTTATTATTATTATTATTTTGTTTTCGATTGCACTGCGGATAACAATTTTAAGTAAAAATAGTACCTGGAGTACTTGTGGTGCGTTAACATACCGCGGTCGAGCCACTGCTTCCAGTTGAACTACAGATTCTAGCTCGTATATTCAAGAATACGCCTTTCACTGGTCGTCAATAGCTCATTTCTGTCTTCTTTATTTCTTCTCGCCCCGATGCTGCAGTGCCTTCGAGGGCCTGCTGCACCCGCTCTCGTTATTCCGAGAGCTCTGCTTCTCAGCCGTCGATCCTATCAGACTATATTGCCGCCAGCTGCCTTCTATCGGCCACAGCACGACAGCGCTCCCTCCGACCGAGATGCCTCTCCCGCTTCCAAGCCGACGGTGCTGCGGCCCGCCCCGCCTGGGATGTGTCTGCCGAAGCGGCTGCTGCTGATCCGCCACGGCGAGTCGGTGGCCAACGTGGAGCGCTCGACGTACGCCACGACGCCGGACTGGCGAATTGCGCTGACGGACAAAGGGAAGGCGCAGGCCACCGACTGTGGGCGTCGGCTACAGCGTATCGTGAAGAAGGACAAGCTTTTCATTTACTACTCGCCGTACAAGCGGACCCGGCAGACGCTGGAGGAGATTCGGCCGTTCCTGAGCCCCTCTCAAATTCTCGGAGAGCGGGAGGATGAGCGGTTGCGCGAGCAGGAAATGGGGAACTATCAGCCCCGCGTTCAGGACGGCTCGATGGACAAGCAGTGGAGAGAGCGGAATCGGTACGGCCGCACGTATTACCGCTTTCCCTCAGGGGAAAGTGGACTGGACGTATTTGACCGAGTAGGGAGCTTCTTTGACTCCCTTCTCAAGGAGGGTATGAACCACCGGACGAGCCGCCACTCCCTGCTCGACACGAGTCGGCTAGGCTCTTCGTTCCACACCTCCGCTTCGGCTGCGTCTCCCGGCAGCAACAACGCCGTGGTGGGAGGCATTACCTCCCACTGCATGGACACCTCGTCTATCGGTATTGCTACGGTGTCCTCCACCCCCGCGGCTCCGGCAACGGCCGACGCCTTGCCCTATCACCGCTATCATCCGACTCCGCCCTCCGCAGCTGTGGCGACGGTGGCGGCAGCCGCGGCGGCAAAGACCGATTCGGCATCGACAGTCACCACCACCCGCACCTCCACCACGATCCCTGTGACCTCGAAGCTGAAGGAAGGGATGGAGAGCACGCAACTTCAACCGGCGAATGCGGCGGCAAAGGACGGGTCGGAGAAGACGAAGGAGCCGTTGTCCAGCTGCCGCCGACTCCCTCCGATAAGTGATATCGCTGAACAGTCGGAAATTGCCACCGAGAAGACAGACTCCATGCTCTCCTCCTCCTCCTTCTCATCTTCTGAGGAGACCATCACCACGATGACCACCTTCTCTGTGACGGCCAACACCGACGTGTTTGGTGGCTCTAGCACGGTCTCCCATCATTTGAATAGCCACCGCCAGACCATCAAGGCGGCCTCCCACGCAGAGCCCTTTTCGCTTCCGCCTCACGGGCGACGCCTGGGATCGGGATTGGCCGCGGGGCGTTGCACACTATCGCCTCACGCTGTCTCTGCGCCACCCCCCCCGTGCTGGTCAACGGAACGGATGAACATGGATGATGAGGACTTCTCCGTGCTGATTGTCGCTCATGGACTGCTTATTCGACTTTTTATTGGACGCTGGTTTAACATTCCGTCCGAAAAGCTGGAACTACTGGCCAATCCTCCAAACTGCTCCATCACGGTGCTACAGCGAGATGCTTCCCGAAAGAAACTGAATTTGACCCCTGTGAGTAAGAAGCTCTTCGGAGCTACTTTTGAGACTGAGCTCTGAGAGCGAAGATGTACTTACCGCTATACCACACGGATTTCGGCTCTCGGATGCGGAGATTCAAACAAGCGCAGATCGCCTATTGATGTCTTGAATCTGCTTCTACTACAGCTGTTTGTTATTCTTATTACTTATTTCGTTACTTTATAGTTCAAATGCATTTTCTCTATGGATACTTGTATACTATTATTATTAGTATTAGATTGTGTGTGGTGGCTCTCACTGATTCACATTATCTCATTTTTTTTACAGACTTTCCGTTAGTTTTAAGCGGTTCAAGTCCATGCAATCCCGATGTTGAACGGAGTGCTTCCTGATTGACTCTCTCTTTTTCTCTCTGTTTCTTTTCATTATTTCTCCAACTTAGATTCCAACTTGTATTGAATCTTAAAGAAGGCTCAGTTCTCACTACCACTATTCCCTTCGTTTTTTTGAAGTTCTCTTATTTGTCTCCTGTGGTTCCTTTGCTAAACCAAGGGAAGAGAATCACACAATCAACAGTAGCACAGACTAGTAGCATTATTAATTCAAACTTAGAAAGTATATTAATAATAATAAAAATAGAAACATCCACCAAAAAATATACTACAGAAGCAAATCTCAGCTGAACAGACTCAAAGGAGTGCTGAGGGTTACCAGAAATAAATATTTTTTTTTCTACTGTTTACTATTAATTTCTTTTTTATTTTTTTCTTGAATCACAATTTGAAGTGCCTTACCGGCACAACAAAGCTTAGACAGTACTTGCTCCGCCCTATGGGAAGTACTTTATATTTTCCTCTTTCTTCCGGAAGACATGCTTTGTATCGTTATGCTCGCGTAGGCCCCTCACAAGGCACACTACTTTGCCGGCGCTTCAGCACCACACCGAATCCCCTTCGACACTTGTTTCTTTCCTCGACGACCCCTTCCTCGATGTGTCGACATAGCGACACGCTTCCGCACCGGGAGAATGTACCTGAGGGACCTCTCCACCAGTCTCTGCGCTGGTGCACCACCTCGCAGTCCAGAGCAACGGCGGCGGAGGACGGCATTGTAAAGGAGGACACGGAGGAGCCGGTTCGTCTCCGCCAGCAGCGTCTGGTAGAGATTGTAGAAGAGAAGCGGTTGGATGGGCACCGGGTCGCCTTCTCCATTCGCTGTCGCCCCTTTGTAGCGCACTCGAATTCCGCTAGACCGGAGACGTCCCCGGGCTCCGCGTCCACCCGCACGAGCCACACCGCCGCACCCGCTGCGGAGCGGTACACCACATCTTCGTCTTCTGTGGCAATGACTTCAGGAACGACACCGACCAGCGACTCGTCACGTGATGGCTCCGTAGTGCCGGAGCGGAAGGCAGCGGCGCCAGTGCCGTCGCAACCACACCCGTCTCGGTCCGCCTCTTCTGGGCCGATCCCGCTTCCCAGCCACAACACCACACCCGTGCCGGTGTTGCCCCTCGTGGCGTCGCTCACGGAGCCGGTCAAGCGAGTCATTCTGATCCGCTGCGGGGCGAATGAGGCGATGCAGGACAGCAATCGCTTTGTGTCGCTGCCGGATTGGAGTATTCCGCTGCTGCCAGAGGGGCGTCGCCAGTGTTTTCAGACGGGGAGGGATCTGGCGGAGCTCATTGGTGGGGAGCCCCTGTACTTCTACCATTCCCCGTATGTGCGGGCGAGACAGAGCTTGGAGGAGCTCCTGCAGGGGTACCGTGAAGGACAGCTGGAGCGCCGCCAGCGGTGGAGGGAATCCGGCGACCCTGCCGTGCCGCTGCACCAGCCCCACTGCGAGGGCAATCAGCCCCCATCGCTCACTTCTCAGAAGTCTGGGGACGAAGGCATGGAGATGATTCAGGGGATACGGGAGGACAGCCGGCTGCGGGACGGGGACATTGGCCGGTACAAGAACTTGAAGGACTTTGAGTTTCACAAGAAGGCCCGCACGGAGTACGGCACGTTCTTCTATCGTTACCCCCACGGCGAAAGCGGTGCGGATGTGTGCGATCGGGTCACCAGCTTTCTCGAAGCTTTTCAGCGAGAGCGAGTCGAGCTTCGGCAGGACACCAACGTCATTGTGCTGACTCACGATATCGTTATTCGCATGTTCATCAAACGCTGGTTTCACCTCAACGTGGAAACGTATCATCGAATGTGCTCCTTTTCCCCGGGGTCCATGTCAACGCTGAGTCGAGTGCACCACCAGTCCTGCTTCAGACTCAATGAGGAGTGCGTCGAGGCGCTGAATCTGCCTTCCTCACTTAACGAGAGCAACGGGTACCGATTTCGAAATAAGGATTTTCTCGGTTCCATTAGCTCTGGTGCTCCATTCATGTAGTGCTAGAGCCCACATCAGTGGAGAGAGGAGGTGTGTGTCCATTATATTGCTGTCCTGATTCGGTGCATTGGCTTTGCGCTTGGTTCTTTTGTTTGTTTCTTTGTTTATTTCTGTGGGACTGCTCCAAGAACAGTGTTTAGATTATTTTTTTTCGAGTTTATTGACGGTAGTTGTTGGAGAGCGAGATCTTGGTCAACCGTGTCTGGATGATTGAGTTGTTAGAATATGGGGGGGCATTCAACTATGCTGTTATACATGGGCACTTTGTTCCTTTCCAGAGAATAAAAGAAGGACTAATGAATTTCACATTGATTAAAGCACGCACAGAGAGCAAATAAATCAAAGGATGAAATAGCTTAGAATTGAGTCAGACCTTCTCGGCGTGCAGTTGGTATCTATGAAGCACTCTTCTCCAATTATTTTTTTGTATAGTTCAATTCATCAATCACCCCTGTCAGCTTTTCGCTCGCAGTTGATGTGCTTTCTTTTCTTCGTAGTTTTTATATGTTGCTTCTTCCCCTCCTATTTATACGTAAATTATCTTTGGCCATTCTGGCTTTGAGGCCTTCTCAATTGGTATTAATATATGCTTTCCTCAACTGAACTTGATAAAATTTTCAGTGTTGTATTTCTTCTATACGATGCCATGAAGGCCTTCTATGTCATATGTTATTGATCAAGAAGAATCTATTATTTGTGGTTTGTGTAACCCCACACCAACCAAACCTGAAGTTGTACGAAGCATTATTATTATTATTATTACTACTACTACTACTACTAGTTTTTCTTTTCTTTTTTCTTTTGTTTAATGAAATAAAGGTGATTTTTTTTTTTGGATTTCTATTATTACTATGATTATTTTGACAACACTTAAGCGCTTTCATTCTTTTATTCGATATCATTTGAAACCTTTTATGGGTCTTTTTTGGTGGCTATGGTTCTATTGGATTTTCAGAATATAAACATAACGAATATACTGAAATAAAATTTAGTAGATAAGTAAGCAATGCCGAGAACGTTTAGACCGTGATTTATATTCGTTTCTTTGAATGAGGATATTACTTTATTATGACTCACATATTTATTTTTTTCCAATTAATGTGGTGCGTTTCCCTTATTGGAATTCTAAATCAAATTTACATCTTTCTTTATTGTTATTGTTGGGCGTCTTCTGCATCTTTTCCTCTTAACGGTCTTGTGGTTCTCGTATCGTTACTGTCTACTAGGATGACTCCACTTCAACGACATCTTACAAACGGGGAAAGTGATGTGGCCGAACGACATCTCACCTACTCTAAATACCATGCCACCCCAAGTGGCAAATAAAGCATCGATACGGTGTATTTCTATATGAAAGTCGGTTAGGCATGTGAAAGAAGAGAAGAACGGCTTTCACTTTTGTATGTCTCGAACAGGAGCACAATGATTGCGACTACCGACAAAAAATCGACGATTGAAAAATAAAAAAATGCAATAATAATAATGACAGAAAATAAATCTCTGTTTTCCTCCTTCAACTCTGTGGTAGCGCTGCTGGCTCTGCAAGGATGAACCATTGCTGTGGCTCTCCTCACTCCTTCTCTGGCTATCTTTGCTTTTCTTTCATCCTCTGTCTTTCCTTCTCAGTAGCTCTTTCGCCTTTTATTTAAAGATTAAGCGGCAAGGCGTAGTGTGTGTTCTCAGCCGAGGAAAAGGACCTTTTATTCCGAGTGGCCAAGGACAAACGTTTTTGTGTCAATGTAAAAGTTCTCTATTCTATTCCTCGTTGGAGTATTTTTTCGTTATTTTGAGACCGAAGGGAATGGAAAACCTTTCGAAGCACGCGTTTGGCGCAGAAGTGTCACAAATGTAGCGCGTTTCTGTGTAGCTCCGACTTTATCAAGACGACAGCTCATGGTCGTCATTCACACGTCAAAAGTGATGGCCCTAGTACAGTACCTCGAAGCCGTGGAAAAGGCCAGACGACGCCAGTATCACGTCAGACCTCTTTTGGCTCACCCCCATCCTTACGACTCTTGACAGTACTTCAGTTCTCTTGCTAGGCCACTTTATGCGGTTTCTTTTTTTCACCTCCTCCAGGACCTTCACATCCAGTTTCTGAGAACGTTGCTGGAGAGGCTTCACCACCGGTTGGCTCAGCAACCCCGCCTCCTCCTCCTCGTCCGAGTTCTCAACCGCCTTCCTTGTGGCGCATCGGAGCGTTAGTTTGTTCTTCCAGAAAGGAACATGTCCAGTTCACGTGCGCTGCAAGCCAGCGGTGAACTGATTCGTGTACGTATTCCTTTGAGCTCGTAAAAGCTCGAAGAAGTAAAAAGACCTGAAAGAGAGGTCTCCTGTTGCAGCAACGTATTTCTCTGTTTCTCTCCTGGAGCAAAAAAGGCAAACAAAGAGAGGTAAAGGGTTTCTGTTTTTCTGCGTAAAAAAGTCTTGAGGAGCTGTTAAATGAAATCTCCTTAAACAGTGATGTTTGTTTCGGGTGTGCGCGTCTATTTTTTCTCTCTTTCCTTTGAAAAGGTTTCTTTTGATAGATGATCCTTTCCACGTTATTGCTTTTCATTATGTTATTGTTCTTTGTTCTTTTTGTTGTGCGTTTCTCTGTCTTGTTTGACTTTTCTGTATACCTCTTTTAAATCGAGTGAAACGAAGCGTACACGAGTGCTGTGTCACCTATTTTCCGGTTGGAATTGTCTGAAGATTCTCAATGTTTCGGTCGTAATGAGGGTGGGGTGAGTAGAAAGAGATCAATGCTGTTTGTTTTTCCCTTTTTTTTTTCGCTCGTTGCTTACTCTCTTTTTGGTTTGATCACACTTTTCTGCTTTGCCTCTTTGGTTTGCCATCTCTCGTGTGATTCGATTCGGATTGAAAAAAAGATCCTTTGTTTGCAGCGGACGTAAAGGACCACAAAATCGAACCGACCTCTCTAGTCATTTTTAGGGTTTTTTAGGGAGTCGCATTGTCGTCTCGGTTCTGCTTCTCTCTCGTCTACCTCGCCATGCGGTGTGTCGTATGTAACGCCCCAGGCTCCAAGTACAAGTGTCGGTACTGCCGGGTGTTCTTTTGTTCGTCTGCGTGTGCACAACGCCACGATGACATCAGTCCATACACTGGGAATGAGCCCGAGGAGGAGATTCGTCATGTCTGCAGCGTGATGCTCAAAGCGAAGCGACTGCGGTCATTGCCAACCGCTGCGAATGCAGTGCATCCCACCGGCTCGACGGAGATGGAGCCCAATAACGCACTGCTGTACTCTGGAATAGTGGGCGGGACAGAGAGTGCCGTTCTCAATGAACGTGAACAGTTGGCTCTATATAAAAGCCCTTCGATTCGGAATCAGCTACGGGACAGCGCGCTGCAGTCCATGATTCAAAGGATACTCCAGAATCCCTCATCACAGGTGTCTGTAGCGGCGTTAGAGAGCGCGATGGCCAATGACTCCGTCTTCAGAAAATTTTGCGACGAAGTACTTGACATCATCTGGGCAGCTAAAGCAGAGGGCTAAATTTCAGAAAACAGAATTAATCGATGACATCATTCCTATATCTTTATCACGGAGAATGGATATCTTACCTTTAGATCAGAGTTACGGAATTATCATTTTTGTGTGTGATTACTATATATATATATATATTCACTGATTAAACGCTTGTCCTTCATCCTTCTTGCTTTCACTTCCCTTTTTTTTTCTCTTGTTATTATTCTTTTCTTTATATAGGGTTTGCTTGGGGACCTTGACTATTTTTGACTCGTCGAGGTGTAACAATTTTTAATCTCCTTTTTCTTTTCTTTTTTGTCAAAAAGGGTTTCATTCACGACCAACCGCAGCTGTTCTGCTTAAGATACACAGAATAGATCACACCCACCACACTGCTTCTCGATCAAAGAGACAGTGCATAGAAGATCATCCGCCTTCGCATGAGCATAGAAGTGCATGTGCGTGTGCGCCCCGAAGTGCCACACAATGCATGGGCGACAGCGGACACGGTGCTCTACAATACTCTGCAGCCCAACACCAGGTATGTGTTTAATAAAGTTCACGCCGCACACGCGAGTAACCGCAGTATTTTCCGCGGTGTAGAGCCTCTGCTGCACGCTGCCTTTGATGGAAAGCACCTCACCATTATGGCGTACGGCCAGACGGGTAGCGGCAAGACGCACAGTATGCTGGGGACCCGGGAGGACGATGGAGTGGTACCGCGAGCAGCTCGCCTACTGATGCATCTCGTGAGCACACACCCTGAAACCTCCCTGGCGGTCTCCTTCACGGAGATCTACAATGAAACTGTGAAGGATTTGCTCGATCCCAGCCGTGGTGGTGGTGACTTGGTCCTCCAGGATGCCCCTGACGGTACAGTGCGCTACGACAAGAAGGTGGTCCACCTTGACAGCATGGAGCACTTCTTTCAACTTCAACACCTCACAGAGCAGCAGCGTCAATACGGTGTGACGGATCTCAACGCCCATAGCAGTCGCTCTCACACCATGATTACGTTTGAAATACGGCAGGCCGTTGGGGATGCTTCAGCAGGTGGGTTTGCGGTGCGAAGTCTGGTGCACTTGGTGGATTTAGCAGGGTCTGAATGTGCTTCACGAGCGAACACGGAAGGCCAGACACTGCGGGAAGGCGGCTTCATCAACAAGAGTTTGCTCGCACTCGGAAATGTGGTGGATGCGTTAGTGGAGAAGCGGTCACACATCCCGTACAGGGACGCCAAACTGACTCGCCTGTTGCGAAGCTGCTTCGGTGGCTCTGGTATGACGTTTATCCTCTGCTGTGTGCATCCGAGCAGGGAGAACGTAGAGCAGACAACCGCCTCGCTCCGCTTTACTCAGAGAGCGATGAAGATGAAAGGAGACCCCGTCGTCGTGCTCCCGATTCCGCCCCTCTTCACTCATCAATACGCCAAGTCGGCACAGCTGTTGTGTGACAAAGCAGCAGAGTCGGCGAAGGCCGCCTACGAAAGCGGTCTTCGGGATAGTTATCTGTATTGCTCAGATACACTGAATGGGATTGTTTCGGCGCTACACTCTCAAACTGCAGACAGCCTTCACGCGTTGGCTGGGATGCAGCGATTCCTGGTGGCCAACGATCACTCACACGTCATTGATGAAATTGGCCAGCTTTACACGCAGGTCCACATCGCTTCCCGCACGCAGCAGGTTGCGATAGAGGAACTGGAACAGGAACAGCAGCGCCTCGTTCAGTTCAAGGCGGACGTGTCCCACCTGCAAGCGAAGGTCCAGGCTTCCGCAGAGGAAGCACGCTGTCGACAGGAAGCGGCGGATGTGGACTTGGCGAATTGGGAACACCGCCTGCACGACGCTCAACAGCAGCACGTTTCTGTGGAGGCGCTTTTCGTGCAGCAAGAGATGAACGAGCGCGCCAAGATTTTTTACGAGTGGTTGGTGTGTGTCGAGCGCATCGCCAGCACCTTTGTCGGTCCCCTTACGGCCGCAATGTGTGGCGAGAACCACCGTGGCAAGGCTTCTGGGAACGTGTCGAATTTGTCAGCGTATCTGGAACAGCTGGTCGGAGAGCCCTTTGCGCTCGGCGCGGATTGGCGAACGGAAACAACGTGGAGAGTTCAGCTGCAGGAGATCGTCGCGCGTGAGCGGCGTGCGCTGCTGGACTTGGAGGCGGCGCAAGAAATGCTGCACGAAGACGTCGCCAAGAGCCGCTCTCAAAAATCGGAGGAGGAGCTGAAAGGCTCACAGACCCCGCCGCCAGGGGTCTCGGACCATCTGTATCCCGAGTACCCCACGCTCACTCAGCTCGACGAGCGGATTGAAGAGCTTGAGCGCCAGGAGCAGTCCCTCCATCGCCAGCTTCGATATAATACACGGCGGTTCAGTGTGCGACGATTGTGCAGCAGCCTTACCCCGCCGCTCGGAGAGCAAGACGCGAAGGAGGTAGAAGAGGTGAGCGCCAGTGAGTCGATGGAGGGCACGACGCCCCTCGCACGCCGTGGGTGGCTGGGTAGCCGCCGTAATGAAAGCCAGTCTCCCATCGTACGCCGACGACACCGCCGACGACGTCTCGAGCCCCCACACGTGTCCCGTGTGACGGTTCCTGTGCTCTCAAACGCAACGCAGCCTGAGATGGGTACCACGCCGCGACGACCACCAACCGGCTCGACGACACCCGGCGGCCGAAAAAAGATGGCTGGTGCCGCCGCGTGCGTGGCGACTGGGCTGTGCTATCGGACCTCGTCTCCCTCTCCCCTGCCGGCCTCCCATCCCATTCGGAGGGGGCAGGAGAAACAAGCGC
The DNA here is from genome assembly GCA_030849815.1 of Vickermania spadyakhi. NCBI lineage: Eukaryota > Euglenozoa > Kinetoplastea > Trypanosomatida > Trypanosomatidae > Vickermania > Vickermania spadyakhi. The sequence continues at coordinate 11,310 of JASAOA010001770.1, forward strand.
CGGCACCCGCGCAGCGACGGGGCTGGGGAGAGTCGTCGAAGCGATCGGCCACCCCGACCGGCATCCCAAGTGCGGTGGGGCTTCAGTACTCGTCCCGCCGCACCGATTACGCGGACGGGGTGCAGAACGCACTGCTGATGCTTGGAAATCTGAAGGCGTACCTGACACAGCCCTCATCCAGCCAGGGGTCTGCGCTGCTGGAAGGCGTTCTCGCCTCCCCTGCTCCACGGGCCGCTGGGGTCCAGCGCTGCGCCAGTCGCAGTCCCTCGCCAGACGACTCAACGAAGAGGAAGAATGGCATGAGTCCGTCGGACAACAGTAAGACGCTCTACGAGCTGTACGCCACCCGAACCCAGAATGCCGAATCCACGACAGCGGACGACAGCCCGCTGCTGGTGAGCCGGGGCCGGCGTGGTGCAGGCGTGACGGCCAGCGGAGGAGTGCACACGCCCCAGCGACCGAGCCCATTGATTCGCAAGGAGAACGTCGCCGCTCGTACCGCTGGGCTGTTGGACAAGGCCAGGGAACAGCACCGCTTACAGCAGCGCGACGCGGCCGATGAGGGGGAGCTGGACGCCTCTGTCCGTGCCTTGTGGTCCCGCCAGGCGAACACTGAGTAATAGGGGAGTGCAATGGAAAAGAGTAATACATGATCCGTGAAGGATAGAAGCAAACTTTCAAAGAAGAACTGGTTGAATGACTAGCGAAGCAGTGCAGCACACCGAACATCCTGTGGACAAAAAAAATTGATGATAAAGAATCTGAACCTTCCTCTTTATTCGTTAGGATGTCTCTTCCAGATCTTCTTTTTCTTTGCCTGTCGAAGTACTCGCTCGCGTTTTCTCAAAGTTTATTCCTTTCTCTTTTCTCGTATCACGTTTCTCTCTTATCCTCCTCTCCGGATTCATATTTTTTATTTTATTTTTGATGTTTCCTCGTGTTGTTTCACTTCAGTCCGAAACAATAAAAAAAAAAGTATTTTTTTTTATCTTTCATTCCCGTTAAAAGCAATGGCTGCGTGATACGGCACTGCTACGACATCTTTTTTTTTTGCTGTGGTTGTTCACCACAGCATGTTCACCTTTACTAGAGTTTCACACTAGATTTCGTTCACTGAGTAAGAGAAGAGTGGGAAAAGAAATGAATATGGTCAACCGCTCCTTGCAAGGCGGTGGCTTCTTTTTAACATTGCATATGTCGTATGATGTGTACTTGCTGAACACAGAATACTGAACATTGCTTTGCACTGTACATTTTTTTTACGCGTTGATGTTTTTGTTTTTGTTGTAATTTCTCATTCTCTTCCTTGCTTTGTCGGGGGTGTGTCGACTTGCACATTATCGTCTCCTGCTGGGAAATGGTGAAATTGCAAACAACAATATTTTATATTTAAGAGTAGCGTCAATGAGTGATTGCCTAAAAAATGTGTGTTATGAGGACATGAACGAGAGAGGTATCTCCTTCCATCCCCTTCTTTTGTTTCTTTTGTTTTTCTCTGTTTTATTCTCTTGTATAATACACATTCATAGTGTAAGTGAAGATAGAATAGAATAGACCCCCACACAAACAACGACACTCGCAGCCCACAGCTTCATCATCTTTAATTCCATTCCATTTAGCCACTAGTGTAGACCTGCTCGATTTCAGTGTGGAGACATCTACTTGAGATACAGAGGAAAAGATAAGCAATCCACATCAAGCAACAGCACAACAGTTGGAAAAGAAAAGAATAAAAACTAAAATCCGAATTAACAAAAGCACAACTAAAATTAAATATATAGAACGTAATAAGTGCATATACACCCGCATTTATTATTATTATTACTATTTCTTACCGGCTACGAGAAAAAGTGTGTGACGAATACTTCGAGTATATATTTGATTATTTTCTGTAGCTTTCTGATTGTTTTCTTTACGGCATATAAGTACTTTTTTTTGGTTTTTATCTGCTTTCCCATTTTCTTCACATCCAAGCTCTGTATTCAGGACGCTGCAGAATTCGAACCCAGACTGTTTTCTATTTTTCTATTTTTTCGTGTATATTTACCGTTTCTCTGTCGATTCTTACTCAACACCGCTCAACGGAACCGTAACACTTTTCTCCCCCCCCCCCCTCTTTCTTGTGGTCCTACTAACCGTGTAGCGCCTGGGAAGCTCGCTGTGTTTTCTAGCACGAGGGTACCGTGGGACGACTTTCCTTGTTGTAATATATTTTTCTTCTCAGAAATAAAAGTAAATATATATATTTTTTAGAAGCGCCGCTCCGTTAGTGAAAAAAAACACCAAATAAGAAGAAAGCTGAAATTAAAGGATCACTTTTTTTTTTGAAGGGGAATTCCAAAATTAAACGAAAGAAATAATAATTTCTATTGCTGAAGCGTTCCACTCATCTCGTGCATTAACGAATTTACAGAGAACAAAGAAAAATAAAATATTATCATTAGTTCTATAAATCGAGTATATATATTTTTTCTAAAAAAGAAAGAAAAAACGTTCTGTTAGAAATTGAAGTTCACCAGTCCCATTATTTAATTGTGGCTGTTGTCTACATTTCTTTTCTTTTTTTTTTCTTTGAGTTGTGTGTGTGAGTGTGTGTTCTTCCTGATATTCTCGTAGCATAGCGCTATACCCTTTTCTCATTAGAAAATACATTTTAGATTCCTTTTTTTCCTTCTTTTTCTTTTTATCGCCTTCCGCGAAGTATATAATCATCAACCCAATAAAAAATAATAAAAAAATAATTAATAAATAAAGATTCTTTGAAAGGGTTGACCTAACGTGATCCGCTTCAAGAATACTAAAAAAAAAAAATTAACATTAAAGAAAGTGAAACAAATAAAAAAGAAATAAAAGAACATTGCCACTGCTACAACGAAAGCCAAGTGGTAAAACAGTGTTTTAATAAAATTAGGTTGAAGAAGAAGAGGGACCCTTATTTTGTTTCGTGTGTTGCATTTTCTTTTTCAGGAAAAATTGGTCTGGCAAAGAAACTTTTCTGTTAAAGTTTTTCCTTTCAGAGTGCAGACACTAGCTTTAAAGCACTTCTTCTTCTTTCTCTAAGCAGGTGTAGGATCCGGATCTCTCCCCACTGCATTGTCGAAAGGAAAAATTACTGTGAGGGCTAAGTCAATTATCTCTCTGTAATTTAGTGTGCCAAATTTAGTGTGATAATTCTGCTCTATCTTTTCTATATTTCATTTATTTACTGTTCTATTATTATATTGTTGGAAATCCTTGTAGCTAAGAAATATATATTTTCTCCGATTACGGGATTGTAATTAGTTAGTATCTTTTCGTTTTCGGTTGTTTTATTATTTTTTATTCTCGTTTCGTAACACTTATTTACTACTTCTTTTTTGTATTTAAATTGTTGTAGTGATTTTTACAGATATTTTCTTCTGTTTTTTGTTTGTTTACCTTCCATAGCTCCTTCTTTTGTATCTCTGTTCACAGAAGAGGAATTCCTTTCCAGCATCTCTTCTTTCCTTTATTTTTATTTTTCTCATTTCTTGGTCTTTTTCCTCTTTCTTTTTCTGTTTTTTTTTTTTTTTTGAAGTTGACGATTTTACTCCTTTTATCCTTTGCAATAAATTCAACGAATCCATTTTGTATTCTCGCCTTTATTTTTGGGGTTTCCATTTCAGAAGGAGGTGTTGATCCGTTTTGTTTTTAGTCGCTGCGTCGGACTTTTGGATTTCCTCTTAGTGAACCCAAAAGCCATCTTGATCGTAAAGAAAAAAGTGTATCGTGTAAAATTGTTGTGTACGGCTGATACACACTGTAACAAAAAGAAAAAGAAGAGAGAGAGAGGGTAAAGGAAAAATAACAACACTCAGCGCCTATAAATATAAACTAAATTTTGAAAAGCAGTAGCCGAAAAAGAGAGAGGTCGTTGTCCACCAAGATGGAGGATAGCAGTAGCGCTTTTTCAGAGAATGAGCTCCCTTCTCTGTATAGTAGTAGTAGCACTGGCTCCGCACAGGAGTCCGCACTGCGTTCTTCTGCGCTACACACCTCGTCTGACAGTTTCGCGTGGTATACCCCATATGTAGCCCTGTGGAGAGAACTGCTCGCACCGGCGCCGGATCGTCCAGCGGAGGCCGGCCCCATAGTAGGCATTGTGACGGGCAACACGGAGGTACCCGAGTACCTTTGCCCGAAAATGAAGCCCAGATTAGATGCATTTGATACTCCTTTCAATGAGAGCCGTCCAGGCAAGAGAAGCACTCATACGTTTTTACATCGCGTTTTGCACAAGGCGGCGGAGGCGGAGCATCGCTCTCTCTATTGCTTCTCACTTGCCTGTTCTATCTCCGAGATGAAAACTTTCCACCAGCAGATGAAGCACTTCCGCGAGGCAATTCTCAAAGGACATTGGGTTCTGGTGAACAATGCTCATCGGTCCACCAAGCAGTGTGCTGCGCTCTTCGATGCCATGCAGCTCGAGCCGCCCGCTCCAGAGATGGCCCGTGTTGTCTTTTCGCTGCTGGATCCTCACCCGTACTTTCCACCCGCCTTACTTCTTCGCGCAGAATTGATGGTGCGGCTCTACCCACCGCTGGAGTATTTCGGCAATGCGCTGAGTTGGAAGTGCTGGAAATGGTGCGCCGTTCGAATTACACCTTCTCATTTTTCTGGTTTTTCCGCCGATCACCGCAGAGCTTTCTTTCTGTCCCAGCGACGCAGGGAAGCTGAGGAAGTGACCCCGCTGTCGGCCATAAAACGCGTTTTAGAAGAAGTTCACGTCGGAGGTGAAGAGGGAGACAGTGACACTTGGCAAGGTTGGCAGAGTGACACCCACAAGCCCCCATCCGTGCAAATCATCTCCAAAAAGCCGTGTGGCGTGCGATTTGCTCCTCTGGTGGCGGAGGTGGAGGCTACGGAGCGAGTGTTTCAGGTCGCCCACTCGTTTGATCACTTGAAGGCACAGAAAACACGTCAGCGGCACCAGCGCCATCGAGAGAGCGGGAATGATTTGCCGCTAGAGGTCACTGTCGTTCCTCCAGGCTCACGCGGGCTGAATAATTGTTCGAGTCTTTTTGTCATCAGTTGTGCGTCCGGCGCGACGTATGTGCTTGATACCAAAGGAAGGTCTAAGCTTCGGTACAGCTCGCAGCAGCTACACTCGCAGCCGATATGGAGTCTGCAGTGGGTGGAGCAGACGCAGCAGCTGCTCACCTCCTCTGAGGACGGCCTCTCTCGAACCGTGACGCTGCATGATTCCAGTAGCCCTAGTTCCGAGATAGACGACGAGGAAGGGGAAGAGTACCACCGGTCCGCCATGTATATTACAACAAATTCAGCAATAGACTTTCGCCGCGCTCTGTACTGCAGTCGATTTCATGCGGATAGCCAATCCTTTGTGATGGGTGGGAATCTCAACTACTTGCTGGTGTACCGGGAGCACACCCCCCTCCCTTCCCCCTCTGTTTCCATGTCAGTGGTAGAGCCTTCACCCCACACACGCTCCCATTCCTGGACGTTTGGACTCGAGCACAAGGTCAGCTCGCACTATATTCGCCTGCCTCCCGACACTGCTATCCACACGCTGGAGGAACTCCCACAACAGTCTCTGTTTGTGGCGGGTAGCGGCGATGGCCAGATGTTTCTCGTTCACCCCGAGCTGGAGGCGGCGCTTCCGTTTCAGTATTACCACCGGCAGAAGATCACAGCTCTCGCGGTGTCGGACCCTTACACCTGGTTCACGGGGAGCTATGACCAGACCATTTACCGATGGGATGCCCGCACCCCCCGCGCCATTCGCCACACATCGATGCTTGGGATGTACGACGAGGCCCCGCATTTGCTGCGGGTGTACGCCCAGCATTTTCTGAGTGATCCGCAGAACCAAAGGGCGCTGCAGTGGGACGACGAAGCGGAAGACGAGCTGGAGGAAGAGGAGGACGGCTACTGGCCACTGGATAGCAACGAGCGGCTGTTTGATGCGCAGGACTTCGACCGCGATGGGTTCAATCGCTGGGGATACGACATTGATGGCTATAATGTATGGGGCGAGCAACGGCGTGTGCTGCCCTTCCCACCTCAGCGCTGTTGGTGTTCGACTCCTTCGAGGCAGTCTCACTTTCAGGACGAGGCCCACCGCACGCTCAGCCGGTTAGAGATCTGCGCGGATGTGTCCTTCTCCGCTGTGATGAACACCGTATTGAATCGAAAGCCGAAGATGTACATGGCCTCTAACGGTGTGACGGGCCTCGCGGTGGAGGAGCTCAACATCCTCGCCTGTGTGGGCTCGACGCTGTGCTGGTTTGACAGCCGAAACATGTCCTGCCCGGTAGCTGCCGTCCCGAACGCGCCGCAGTTCACACGAGGTGTCGCCGTCTCGTCCGCTGACAATCTGGTGGTGACGGCGTCGTGGGATGGCCAGACGCGATTCTTTGAATTTCAGTGAAAGGGAGGACACAGAAACGGAAGGGAATCCAATCAGAAAAAGTAGAGGATATCGTCTCGTTCTTCTCGTGTAGAGGACATGCAACAAAAAAGGGAAGAATGCAGCGAAAAGAAAGGAAAAGAATTTATAAATATATACATATATTGTAGAAATTAAACTTTTTTGTTTATATTTCTTAGATTATTGAAGAGAGCTTAAAATGAAGGGAGTGTACGAAGTGTAAGAAAGGGGGACAAAGAATAGCAAGAGCAAGCGTGAAAATTTACCTTGATTGATTGTCTGTTTTGTTTTACTCTGCGCTCAATTTCGAGATGATACTTATATCATTGTTCCATAACGTACTCTGGTCGCCGTTACCGAACTTCTCTGTCATTTCCCTTTGCATTTTGTTTCGGATGCTGTACATCTGTATTATTCTGCAACTCTGTTTTAATATGTTATTTTAGTTATGATTTTGCACTTGATTATTCATCACAGTACTTCTCCCTAAGAAGAAGAAAACTGGTGCTCTCCGAGGAGATTGTCGTGAGCTGCAGTACGAGATAAGGAGTTTCATTTTCATCCACTCAAGCCACGCACTTTCGGATCTAATGCTGTTCCTACGATATTATTAATAGTTGTGTTTCTTTTAGTGTTTTGCTGTTAGATGCTATCGGATTTCGTTTTTTTTTCTCTTAATAATTTATTTCTTGTATTCCGTATTGTTATGATGGGGCAGAGCAACGTAAACTATTCGACACTTTACTAAGAGATATAGTTCCACTTTATTTATCTATGTTTCTTCTGTACTGTTCTGGTATTGGCAGGAAGACACATCTTCTGTACGAGTAATTCTATACTTTTCAGCGTATTTGTAATAGAAACTATTATTGCGCCACAATGTGTACTTCAACCCAACCAACCCAGACACTTTATGGGGCTCGTTCGAATAACGTCGAATAAAAATATGAGATACCTTCCTTCACACACAAAAAAGGTACGCGCAACGTGATTTATTCATGATACGTGTTCTTCGTGGAGAATTTCCTAAAGGACGGCACAATACACAAGATGGAGACGTTGATTCAACAAGACGAACCCCTCTTCTCCCCCCCAAAAAATAATAAACAAAATAAATAATAATAATAATTAGTAATGACACCATTAAGAACGATAAGAAATATGATAAAACAATCCAGTGAAACAATGAAATTAATGTAAAAGATACGTCGTTACAATTACAAGATCAGGTGATAAACAATCAGAAATGAAATTCGAGCAGTAAGTCTCCTTGTTGAAGTCAGAGTTTTAAAGGTCAGAGGACTTTGCGCGTGTTGGAATTTTTTGGTGTAGTTTCTAAATCTGCGTTTTTTTCAATAATTATTTAACCCCTATATGCACTCTTACTTTCTTTAGAAGTGTGCAGCTGCAATTGCTGATAACATTACGGTTGCATCGCGATTAGTATATTTCTACAGTGGAACCCCACTTTAATTTGTATCTTCAGTTTTTTTTAAAATTTTTTGTTATATTACTATTATCTGAATATTCTGTTTTACTTTTTTGTACTAAAAAAAATGAAAAAAAAAATGTGAACTGAGCCGTATTTATATAATTTTTTTTACTATACTCTCTATGAAACAATGTTTCTCTATTCTAGATATATTTTACTATTGTTTAACGTTCTCTATGGAACATCTCCGTCCTTTCTTCTGTTCTTCGTTGTGGAGGCGCTCAGAACTCCGTGCACAGCCCTGACGTGCAACAAAGGCCGGTACACCCACTATGAAGAAGTGAACTGGTTCCCGTACAACAACGATTTCCTCACGTTACTCCTCACATTTACTACATTTTCCGTGTTTTGTTGGTTTTACCGCCGTACTCGACTACACATCCAAACACAGCCACAATCTTTTTTATTTTTATCGCATTGTGAAACTTTTATTCATTAAAAATACACACAAAAAGAAAAAAAAAATAGTACGTCTGATACGAATCATGAGGATGAAACGTTCTGCGGTTCTTTAGGTATTCTGTTTTCCTCTCTCTCTCTGTCCCCCTCTCTTTCTCTATTATTCTATTTAAGTGAGTGGTTTCAGCTGACAAATCTTCAGATTAACTGAGCTCTCCTCCGTCTTGTGGATTTTTTTACGCTTTCGCATTGACAAGGAACTCTTGTTGTTGATTTCATCAGGCTATAATAATACTATTTTTTACTATCTCACCCCTCTCGACCTTAATAGAACAGCTAGGGATATCGAGTCGATGCCTACGAAGCCCCCTGCCACTGGTGGTGCAGGTAAGAAGATGTACCCCTCCGCCTCGGAGGTTCGCCCGAGGGTGATCGTGTTTGATTTGGATGGGACGCTCTGGGACCCGGAGATGTACCAATTACACGGCGGCTCCCCCTTCACCGCGGACCCCAAGAACCCCTGCGTGATGATCGACAGCTCCGGCACGCGTGTCGGTCTTCTTGGTGAGACCCGCGAGCTGCTGAGCAAACTTGCCTTTGCGCCCGAGTGGGCCGGAGATGCGAGAGGCAATAACAAGACGTACCTCGCCATTTCGAGCACGTGTGACTACCCCAAGTGGGCGGAGGAGCTGCTGCAGAAGTATACGATTCCGCACCCGAACACCGGCGCTGCGGTCAAGATGCAGACCATCTTTCAATCCAAGCACATTTACTATGCGAACAAATCACAGCATCATCAGAAGATTTTGGCGGAGATTCACGGGTTAGATCCTTCTGTCGAGGATGTCAGCCAGATGCTATTCTTTGACAACCAGATGAACAACATTAGGGATGTGTCTAGGGTGGGGGTTCCAAGCTGCTACGCACCGAACGGCATGCAGCCCGGTGTTTTCGAGAAAGGGATAGAGATTTGGAGCAAGGGAGGTTAACCAAAAAAAAGGATATTTTGCCGAATGCTCTTACAATACATCCGTTTTGTGTTCTGGTTTTATTTCACGACAAAAGTACGAGAGTAAATACGATGGCATCCTTACGATTGAGAGATGATGATAAAGGAACGAGAAGGAATATTCATAAAACAACAAATTACAATAAACTTCACAACCCAAGTGTGCAAAATGCTTTTGTATCATCATAAATCCATTAGATTGTAGAATCTAAACCACTTAAAAAAGGAAAAAACCATACGATGAACTTTCCATCAAAATGCATGTACTGTTGTCCGACGCAAAACTAATTTTCTTCTTTTGTATTTCTTTGTTTTCCTCCCTTTTCTAACTCTAATTGCGCGACTTTTATGTGTGTCGATAGAGTTTTCACTGGTACATTCTCAGGGGCAACGTTGGATAAATTTTAACGAAGCAATTTATCTTGCTTCTTAGGACAGTGTTCGTCACTCCTTACGGTTGGTACATCGTTTGTAGTGTGCTAGGACAAGTTCGGCTCGCATTTCTCTGTCATTGCGGCTGGCACTGCTCTACTTCCGTCACTTACCCCTATTTGAAGGAAGACAAAGGAACTCCAGCAACAAAATCTTGAAGCCTTTTTTTTTTTAAAGGTGCTGCTCTTCCTCAAACAGAAAGAATAGTATTATTCTATTTTATTTTTTTATGATATATTGTGATGGGGTCTTTTAGTCTTTGTGTAGAAAATACAGCGAGGGATGTGCAATCCTTGCTGACGCTGCATAAGGTGCATCCAAAAGTGTGCATTGATGTTCGACGACGTATGGATCAGTTGATCGAGAAGTCCTATGAAGAGATGGAAGTCCTCGAACCCGGCTACGGTGAGTCGTCGTACGACATTTGCCACGCCATTGCGAAGACGGTCATAAAGCAGACACTGGAGGTTCGTGTCCCTCAATCCGAGCTCGCCTCGACTGAGCGACGGGTGGCCGAAAAGGATCAAACGATTTTTGAGCTTCGTACGAAGCTTGCTAATGTGCAGGGGGAGCTGGAACACGCGAATACCGTCGCAACGGAGAGCAAGAAGGCGCACGAGTTTATGCTGCACACCTATTTCCGCGAAGTGCTGATACTGCGACAGCAGCTCGAGGACCTGAGAAAGAAGCAGCTCGCCCATTCGCTGCAGCCCAGCAAGCAGGTAGGGTTCCCTCGGTTCACGCGGCCGAACACCGGTGCCGTCTCGACCCCCGGGCCGTCGAACCTCGAGGACAGCAGTGAGGACGGGAGGTTGACCGCCACGGCCAACGTCGCGGGGTCGGAGGTGGACCACCATGACTTCTCTGGGCGACAGGAGAGCCCGATGGAGGAGCTCTCGGTGATAGGGAAGGGAGCGGACGGCGGGACCACCATGGCCTTTAGCGAGCCCACAGGCATTCGGTCCGCCTTACGCAGCAGTGCCAACACGAGAAACGATAGCACAGTCATCTTGGTTGGTCGCGTGGGCGGGGGCGGGGTGGGGCGTCCGAACGTCGATCCGCACAATGCCATCTTCGATTATGAAGTGTACATCAGCATGATGAAGGCTTCTCAGATTGATTATGAGGCCAGATACAAGGCCTTGCTCACAGAACGAGAGGATATGCTGAAACGGCACCGTGAGGCACGCGTGAAGTCCATGCTAGACAGCAAAGCTACACTGGAGGAGTCTAAGTTTATGATCGATGAGCTGTCCAAACAACTGGAGGCCTCTCGCGCCGTAAGTTTGATGAGTGACTACAAGCTACGCACGTGTACCGAGCCGATTAAGGAAAATCTGCTCTCCCTGCTGAATGAAATTCGAATGGATGTACATCACATGCAGGATGAGTACGCGGCGGATATGCAGCGAATGTCTACCGCGGTACAGGAGACCCAACACCGCTCGGATGCACTGCAGGACTTCATCTTGACCTATGTTCAGGCCATTGCACAGCTGGTAGTGATCGTGTATGAGGATGCTTCAGCCAAAACGGACGAGGGCTTCAAGAACGACCCCTTCACTGAGATTGGCTACATTCTACCGCACTTCTTCACCGTAGGCGATAATGAAAAGCGCGTCAAGCCCATGGTGAAGATGGAAGAAGCAGAACGGGGGCACACCGTATCAGCTTGCGGGGAACGCCCTTCTTCTATAGAGGGGGGAAAGCGGAAGAAGCGCAAGGCCAAGGTCTCCATCACGGACCCGAGTGACCCGCCGAAGGATACAGGAGAAGAAGACAGGTTAGACACTGAAGTTGTCATTACTGATCCTGAACAGCTGTATGATGCCTCGGCGGCAAAATTCTGGAGCGACAATCCTATTTCTCGCAACGCGCAAGCGGTTCTGAGTGAGTTTCAAGCGTTAGCGATGCAGCTGCGTTCTCGAAAGGAAATTCTACTACAGCAGAAAGAGTTGCGCTCGAGATCTGGGACATGGAACGAAGAAAATTTCCATGACAAGCGTGTGGGAGGTGAAGCTGGACGTCCCCTCAGTGGCCGCAAGAAACTTCATTCGGACAGACAGGGGTCGTCCCATGGGAAGCGCTCACTCCCTGCAGAAATCGACGTACTCGAGATTGATGCACCGGACTTTGATATCGCCCCCCCAAGGGCACTTGCAGCACTTGGCGGCAGCTCCGTGTTAAGGGGCTCCAGTGGAGCGAGACAGAGTGTGGACCTACAGGGGAATGAGAAAAGCCGCAGTAAGATCGGCAAATTAATGAACCAGGACGAGTTGGACGGCGATGCAGATCACCAGCTGCACAATAATTTGGACACCAGTTACCTCAGCAACTCTGGCCGGCGACGACAGCGGAAAACACGGGATGACGACGACCGCAGCATCAGCGAGGCGCATCTTTCGGTAGTGGATACGTCCGGACTGCTTGTCATCTACAAGAAACAGGTGGAGATGCTGCAGGAGCACGTCAAGCAGCTGCAGCAACAGATCCTTGAGCAGCATGATCAGCTCCTGCGGTACTATAATGAACAACAGGGGTTGCTCTCTCAGAATCCTTCGGGTGCCCGCGGGTCCAAGTCCAGCTCGTTCTGCTCCGTCGCGCCACCCACACCGTATCTCGGGTACTTACCTCCTCCGCATTCCCCAGAGTTTTCCTTGCTCTCTCCCAGCGTGCAGAAGCAGTCCATCACTTTCCACCAATCCCAGGCGGAAGAGAACGATTCACTGCTTCAGACCACGCAGGATCTCTCTGCACACAACACCTTCACGTCGTCGGCGTACCAGCGCATGATTAAGATGGCGCTGGAGAACAAAGACAAGAAGAGCCAGGCGGAGGCCGAGCTGCTGTCCGCGCAGCAGAGCCACCCTGCTCTGCACCCGTACTTCCTTCAAGAGCCCCCGAAAGGCTGGCGCTGCCCCTTATGCAAGGGGTACTTCACGATGGAGGAGGCCATGCAGGCGCTGGAAGACACGCCCGCCCCCGTCACTACCCTCGTTCCGCGCCTCAGACAGGCTTGGATGGACCGCCCGATAAACGGCTGCGAAGAGTTTGCCACGTGCCGGGAGCTCCTGACGGAGCTGCGCCGGCTGCGGTACAAGCGTGTAGCGACTCAATATCGCTGGCGTACGGCTCGCACCGTTGCAGGGCCTGTGATTTACTCGCCCAACACCATCGTCATTCCGTCCATCCCGACTACCCCGTTGGGTGTTGTGCAGAATCTATTCAAGGAGCTCACGAATATCCTTGATAGGACTTCCAAACGGATTACTTATTTGCTGCTGCATCTGAAACGTCACGTGACTAACGAGACGGAGATGATAGAGACGGTGACGTTAGTCCCGAAGCAGGTGGACATTATGGAGTCTGCCCAAGAGAAGCGCACTCCCAGGCAAACCTTCAAGAGCTCCTATCTCTACCGGCCGATCAAGCGCAAGAAGAAGGCTGAGACGTTAACCATCGACGAGGAGGAGGACGACGAAGAAGTCGAGGAGCGAGTGGAGGCGGCTCCGCCGGAGCTCTCCAACTGGATCATGGAGCTGGATGGGCGGAAAATACAGATCAACAGCTACTGGTCAGAACCTCTCCGAGATCAAGCGAAGAAGCGCGATGAGGCCATTGCGGCGGAGCTGGCGCACCAGCGAGCGCTCAAGAAGCGCGGCATGTTTCAGAGCCCCTATGGTGCGGTGGCCGGGTACTGTACGGGAGTTCAACAGGGTATTCCAGCCCGCGAGGCCCATCGTGGCCCCGTGTATCTGGAATACGACTATAAGAAGGATCGCTACTTCATCACCAACGAGTTTGGTCATGCGGCGCTGGAGCAGCAGACGACCTCGGACCACATTGCCGACTCCTCCGGCCCGCCGCCCGCTACGGTGCAACACCCCGCAGAGGCGCCGTCCGCCCATCCATTCACCATGACTCAAATCCTGGTGCCCGCCCCGCTATCGATGCTCCCCCCGCCGTACAATCAGCTCGCCTTTTCCACGGCCTCTGGAGGCGCCACTGTCAGCGATGGCTTCGTGATCTTTACGGATCCAGACAGCAAAGGCGGCGCGGCGAAAACAACGTCGCATCGCCCAACGTCTTCGCCCGGGCCTCGAGAGGCGCAGCGCATACGGCAGCAGGAGGTACTGCAGCCGGTGTATATGATACCGATGACAGTCCCGATGGAAAAGAGCGAGTTCGCGTATCACGGCTACGGCCGCACGCGCGATGCACCCGTTTACAAGCTGCACGGCCAAGAGGATAGCGTTGCGGTTGGCAAGGACAGCCGCTCTCGAAGTGGTGCCGCCGTGGAACACAGCGAAGATTCCTCTTCCAGTGCAGCGTCCGTCTCGCTTCCCCCCCTCCCCACCACGCTGCGGTCCACGACGTACGGCATGCTGATGGGCCGCAACCCGTCTAGCCGCATCGTCTCGTCGTACGCCGTCCCCCCCACTACGGCTTCTTCCCACGCGCTGCAGAACCCCCCGCGTGTCGCGCGGCCTCGGAACGCGGAGCAGGACATGTTCCGCATTCAGCCCGCTGGTGGATCCGGAGCCGACGCCGCCCCGCTGTTTCAGTACGATAAGGAAGAGAACGAGGAGCTGCTCTCGCCGCGTGAGAAGGTGGCCTCTGCGCTGGCGAGGGCAAAGCGGCTGCAGGCGATCCGCCAAGCTCAGGAGCAGCGCAGTGCGGAGGAGTTGCGGGAGCAGCGCCAGGCGGAGTGGAACTCCCGCATGGAGGTGCCCGAGCCGATCGACAAGGAGAAGTTTCTCCGCCTGCGTTTACCCCGAATGGCTTCGCTGCAGGATCTGCCGGACCCGAAGGCTTCCGTGAAGATGCAGAAGAAATTGGCTACTCACGACCTCCTCGGCCCGGATAAGGTGAAGAAGCCCATCATGGGTGGTAAGGCGGACACCTGCCGGAGTGATGACAACAGTGATGATGAATTAGCCATCCTGAAAAGCCGACGCCGCCCAACACGGTCGTCGACTAACCCTCCGGATAAGGAAGCCCATCTGGCCCTCTAGGGTTCTCAGACTCGAGGAGAGATAGAACAGCGGAGTGGACGAGGAAGAAGACAGGATCGATGTACACTAGATGAGAAGAATGCATCTCTAGGTTATAGCAACCTTCATTATCATTAGTTACAGCAAAAAAAACTACTTCCAGTCTCATACAGGTGCTGCTGAGTGCTTTCTACAGAAAAAAAAAAAACACGTTTCAATGGTTATTTTCCTTCTACTTCTATTTTTTGAATGTGTTCTTTCATGAAGACATTAAAAGGCTTATTATTCCTTTCGTTCATAGAAACGGCCTCTTCTTTGTGCTTTTGCAATAAGAGAAAAGGAAGGCCAGGAAGAAGCCGGAAACTTCGATTGGATCGGCAGGTGCTTCGCCACGGATTGATCCTCGAAGATGCTCGCTGGAACTCCCCTGACTGGGGAGCGTGCGGTGAGAGTGTGCCGGGCGTATTTCATCGCCGGATTCTTTGGTTTGCCGTGGATGTGGGGAATGCTGTATCTCTTCTTCTCTCACTTTCGTACACATGAGGCCCCTCACCTCGCCGAGGAGGGCATCCTCACATTGCCGCCCAGCAATGCGGCTGAAGGTCCTGATGCAGAACTTCTATTGATCGAACCGGTGGAGAGAGAGGCGTGTGACGCCAAAAGGAGTCTTGCCACTCCGCTCTCAGCACCTGAAACTTCTTTATCGGCGGTGTTGAAAATCAATCCACCGAGCGACCCTCGCTGCAGTCGTGATGGGGCTGAGAGCTCTTGCACCAGGACGCTGAATCCGCCGCCGACGGTGCTTTCTTTTGAAGTATGGCTTCGAATTCAATGGTACATTCGCTGGTCTCGTGCCCTCTTTCTTCTCAGTGTGGCGCTGTACATCACTATCTATTTCTGCTTTTTGTGGTTCTTACCCCCTTCTAGTGTTTTGTGGGGGGATTTTGGGGTATCCCAATTCTTGGGATTCTAAGACGTGAGAGAGGAACCTGGGAAAGCAATAATACATGTAAAACGGCTGCTTTATCACCTATGATTTTTTTTTCCATTGACTTTTTTTAGTTTATTTTGTGTTTTTCTTTGTGTTATGTGGTGCTGCTTGCGATAGGAACCGCTACTCAGTAAACACAATAAAATTAAAACATATGCAAAAAGAAACTACGATATGCGGACAACAACTATGTTTTGTAGAGGGATCATTTCTGCACATTTTTATCCTTGGTATTGCGTTATGACATGAGGATGACGTATTTCTTTCTCTTTCGCTTCTTCTTTGACTTCAGTGTTTCATTTTTCAAGAGACGCGCCAGGACGTGATTCCAAGAGTGACGCCTGTCGGCAAGTTGGCTCTACCTGCCTCTCTCTCTATTCTATATTATTTTCTTTTTTTCGTTGTTGCTGTGAGACATCAAAAAGGTGGTCCTTTTTTTTAAAAAAAGTACACACAAAATAGGAATAAGCCTTTCGCCATCGACATTAGAGTTTTGGTGTTCCACCCCACAAATATTGAAAAAAATACTACCTCTTTCTATTTTTGTTTTCTATTATTGCTTTAGATATTTCTTTCTTTCTCTCTTTTCTTTTAATAATTCACCGAACTCACGAGCAGTTTGTGGAAGCTCGCTGCTTTCCTTTTTTTTGCGTTCAGTGAGCGGTTTTTCGAGAAGTCAGAGAAGCGCATCAACAAACTGTGCTGAGTTTTATTTCACCGTACTCCATTATTAATTTAATTTTACTATTCTTTCAGTGCTTATTTTAATTGATAACATTTTCGACATACATAGAAACTAAGATATTCACTGCCACGAAGTGTGCATATCTCATATTATTACCTTGCCAACAATTAAAACGCCTGTGTGTGGGGGAGCAATTTTCCTCCTTCAGCCAAAACATTCCGTTCAATTTGCCAATCGCAGTGCTGTCTCGCCATCAACGTTGCTGAAGCTTCACCTCCTATCCGTACAGTCATTCACTAGAAGAGCGGAAAGGAAGGTTTCCTTCAAATCTGGTCCGGTCAACACTGCATTTTGTGCATTTTTTTCTCTAGGGAACTCTATAGATATTCTAGTGCACTCCACACTATTAAGGCGAAAATTTTAGTTATTCGGTACGTTTTCTGTACAGCCATTTCCGTTTACTACTTCGTTACTCTTGTGAGATCTTTCTCTGCTCCTCGGGCTAGTTTTTTAGCGTCACTGCTAATTTACACTCGTTTTTTCTTCTTTTTTTCATTCCCTGAGGTCTCCGCACTCGCACGGATTTCTACGGTGGATCGTCGATCTTTTTTGTATCTGGAGGTCCATCGATACCTTCTCTTCGCCACAGGGAGCATCACCGATTTAATTTCTTTCACCGCATTCCGTCACGTTTCTTAATTGGTATATATTTTTTGTGACTCGGCAGTAGGTACTGACAGCACCGCATCAATTTCCTCTTGAGGCGTAGAGACAGTAGTAGTGGTCATAAACGAAATGTTTCACGATTTGCACCCTTCACTGGCGCGCTCCGGCATTCCTGCGCCAATGGGTCTAACGTTGCCTCTACCGCGTGAGAGTAGTCCACATATCGATAGTTCTGTGATGGGTGGGCACGACTTTCATGACCTCCGCACGCCACTTCATCACAGCACGAGCAGCTTGCCTTCCGATCCTTTTTTGGGGAGCAGTGTAGGCCGGCGAACTCTACACCCCTTAGGGGAGGCAGACGCGTTCCGCCCGTTAGAAAGCGGGCTGGAGGTTGGTAGGAGCAGTAGCCGCAGTGTACTTGGCGACGCCGGCGGCATGAACACAGCGCTGTACTTTACGATGGACTCCACTGAGGAGGAGGGGCCGCAGCAGGGGCTCCTCTCCACAGCGACAAACGCAGCCGGAAGGACATACCAGCAGCACCTTGCGAAGCAGCTCCTTCACACCCCTCATACCGCGGAGCAGAGTCGGGGGACTGCAAATGGGCTTTGGTCTAGCATCACCTCCTCTGCGGAGGGCCTCACGCCTAGCCAGAAGTTTGTCATGACGACGTCTACCTCCCCCACCGTCAGACCGTCCGCCTCACAGTCTCCTGCCGGCGCGGACCACACCCAATTGGTGACCGACTCCACAGAGCTCTCCCTCCAGCGACAGCGCAGACGGGACGGATTCATCCGAACTGCTGCTGCGGAGGCGACTGTTCACCGCAGCGGTGCTGCTGTCTTTCGGGATCCTCTGGCGAGTCTGGGAGAGGAGCATCTTCTTTCCCATGCGTTGGGACGGCCTTCACGAGGCTTGCTTGGCTTGATGAAGGAGAACACCCAGAACACCGGGAGCCTGCTGAGTGCGCAAGACGACGACCACGGGATGCCCTCCGCCCCTCCTGGTGCCATGCGACGTCTCTCCCCTGCACGTGCTGGTGGCTGGATAGCACCTGGATGTAGTTCGTCTCCTGCGCCGTTCAACAAAAGTGTCGGAACGAAATCCTTCCCGTTTGTGAAGGCCATGAAAGGAGATGGGTTGGAACTTAAGGAGAATCAGCAGGTCCTGCATTGGGGAGTGTTCGGGCTCCTCGTGGCGTGGAAGAGCGCGGTGTTTATCATGCCCACTAAGGATCTACCCCCGGTGCTGCTCTATGAAGTGAACCGGGATGCAGTGACGACTACCGCGATGCGGTCGAAGATGGAGGAGCAAGACGACATGGACGCTGCTCCGGCACGCCAATCAGGACAGATGTTCTCTTCCGCTTCCCACTCTTCTGTGACACCGAACAGAAAGCTAGGCCACATCACGGCGGTGACTTCATCGGTACAGTACGGCACTCGTTCTCGTCAAGCCCGAACAGGAAATCATCAGCAGGAGGACGATTCTATAGCACGAGCGTATGTCGCCATTGGCCATGACACGGGTGCGGTGCTGGTGGTGGCATACGAGTGCGACCTGAAAGCGGATGCCTACGAACAACAGCATTCTGCTGGAAGGATTCGTGAAGAGCCTTCCTCGGTATCTTGGGGCCTGCCCATAACATTGCAGTCGTTCCAGGGTTCCGGACACAATGAGCTTGGTGTAAACAGCTTTACGTTTCATCGTGTGGGGTTCAAGATGATCTGGCCCGTTCACCATAGTACTTCCGTGGCACTGACGGACTCCCATGCGGTTTTCTCTGGCTGTCTCCGCCACTCGTTTCATGAGGCGGTCACTCCGTGTCAGCCGCTGTACTTGAGAGGCGGTCAGTCGCCCTGCTATTCGGTGCCTTCACCTTCCTCAGCCATTCCACCGACACCACAGCTTCATTCGCACGTCAGCAACCCGCCCACAACGCAGTCCACCCTCTCTGTATCCTCGCGTCACAGCACGGTATTACCCAGTTCCATCACCACAACTCCAGGCAGATCAGCGACAGGAGCGGTGCCGATTCACAGTCACCGCCTCTCGCCCTCACAGCCCTCACGAGGAGGCGCTACGGAAGGTCATCACACCCCCGCAACGGAGCTCTATCCTGGTGTGGCGAGCTGCAGCTCGATGCTGCGGGACGATGAAGACGCTGGCATCTCCTCTCTGGAGGTTGTCCGGAACAGCCTCTACATCGGCGCCATGAATGGTGCACTCGCAAAAATGTCCTTGGTGACGGAAGATCTACCACTTCGAGCTCCTGTCGTTGCGCCGAAAGCCGCGGAGACGTCTTCAAGTGAGGATGAAGTCAATGAAGCCGGAATGGAATCGGTAGGTGAGAGTCGAGAGGTGAGTACCACCGTGCAACGCAGTCCTTCCGCTGTGTTCGCCGCCACACTTGATGGTGTCAGAGATGAATGGGACACGAAGGCAGAGAACGCGGACGAGGCTCTAGATGTCACGCCTCGCTTTTTAAAGGCGACGTTACGCCAGAAAGAAGTGCCGCCACGCGATCTCCTTGACACAGCTGAAAACACTGAGGAAGAAGAAGAAGACGAACAGGACAGTAGTGAGGAACCCGATCCCAGCCCTGGCATGCCAATCCTTCGTGGTGTCAGCTGTGAAACCGAGGGCAGACACAGCAGCGGGACGCAGGACGCCCAGATGAGGCTGTGGTCCTTCAGCCAAGCGCCTTCTGCACAACTCTCCTGTGAAGCGCTTCGTGATGCGGCTCTGTGGGCGGATCACGACTTCCAGCACGCCTCTCGCTTCGGCCATATTTGTGCGGTGAATGTCAGTGAGCCCATTTATGCAATTCGCGTCTCGTCGGATGAAGACTTCATTGCGGTGGGCACGCTTCATCAATTGCTACTCTACTCCGCTCAGCAACTTCGGCCGGACCGATCTTCTGGACGGCTCGTGGAGGGATCCCATCCTGATTTAGCGTTCTTACCGGAGCACGATACCGCGTCGTGTGGTGCGTATGAAAGGGATACGGCACAGGGGCTTTCCCCCTGTCTTTCATTCGGTGCGGCAGAGTACTCCCAGACGTTTCTTCAGTCCCCCAGGCCTGTGCCCGCGTCCTCTACTGTTCGCCACGTGGAGCCCATCGATGTGATTGTGAAGCGATCCCGCGACCCCATCAAAGCCTTCTGCTGGTTGTCGGTACAACGATCATCGGGTGCAGGAGAACAGAGGGAGCAGAAGGAGACCCTGGGCTCGCATACCGTACTGGCCTTCGCGAGTGGGGCCTATCACTGCGATCTGACACTCTACTACCGAAGCACCAAGCAGGTTGTCGCCACCCGCCGCATGCCGCGGCCGATCCGCTTCATCTACGCGGACCCGACAATGAGCAATGCTGCCTTAATGGTTGTGTTGGAGAAGGAGGCGAAGAAGATGAGGGAGTCCACAGAGGAGTTGTTCCCGGCTAGATCTGGCGCGGAGACGACCTCGTCGCGCCACAGCACATTGGAACCAACGACAACATCCACTTCACTACAGCCGGCTACTGCACCTGCGATGCTCGTTACGGAGGAGATGAACGAGTACTACGTCCGGCCCACCTTTTTGGTGGCCACGACCAACACCACCGCACTTCATGGCCTTTCCATGTCGCAATCTCCCGCACCGTGGTCTGCACGGGATCGAGGGTACGAGGACCATTATCTGAGGAGTGGGAGCCGGAGTCCGCTGCTCTCGCAATCCCGCTCTCCCACATTCTCCTCTGCCTCGCTGGATGGTGTGACGGAATTGCTTTCCTTTGAGACTGTCGACACTCAGGAGAAGCTTCCGCGCTGTGTCGGTCACGCCCTTCCTATGAGTCCTACCGCCACCACCACCATCACCCCCCCACCCATGAGCGTCTCACTTGTGTGCTCAGACTCGTCCTCCCAGGCATGTGAGATGGGGCAGACGTTAATTCCCGCCGCTGCAGGGAACGCGTCCCCCATGATGTCCAGCGCCAGCACGAGGACCGCACCACCAGAGCTGCAGAGCGAAAAAAACTTGACCGCTGCCTCGCGTCCGCCGAAGTCTACGACGGCCACGCAGCGCTTTCACCACACCCTGCGGAGCTCAGCCGTGAAGTTTCCTCCGCCCGAACATCGGAGCAGAAACCCCTCGTCCTCCGCCTTCGCACTCCCAAGTTGGGGTGAAGACGCTCCGGAAGGGGTCTTGAAGAGTGCGAGTCGTGCCTATTGCTCCCGTGCGCGCCGCTCGAGATCTCGCTCGCTGTCGCTCTCCTCCTTTCCGTCCCTCTCCGAACAGCTGCTGAGTGTGGGCTCCGCGCCACCAGCGGTGGATGGACTCCCTTCGCCCAGGAGTACTTTTGCAGAGAACGATGGGGGGAGCAGTAGTACATTTTCTGATGCAGCTCTACCCTACACCGGAAGACGGCGTGGATCCCTCTTTTCTAACGCCTCGTCGCAGTTGCCAAGCCGTGGTCGGAGTGTTTCACACCATCGTCGTCAGAGGGAGGTAACGCCGCCGCTTTCAGCATCTCAGGCGAGCCCCGTTCTGCGCCATCGCCCGTTCAGCAGCGGCCACTCTGCGCACCCCACGAGCACCGGCCTCAGTACCGTGGCGGCGCTGCAGCGACGGAAGCATCAGCAGCACGTACAGCAGCAGCAGATCCAGCAGTGGAACCGAGTGGCAGAGCAGATCAACCAGCAGCCGCTCTCCTCGCTCCTGTTTCGCGTGCACGTCGGTGCGCGGAATGTGGAAAGCCTCGCGGCATCGCCAGCGTCCGCCCGAAGTGCGATGACCTCTCCACTGGGCTTTCAGCCGGTGTTCACCGTGGAGGCGGAGAGTAATGTGAGGCCAGAAACCCTCGGCGAGCTGCTGGTCGCTGCTATGGCTCCCCGTAGCACTCCTGAGCAATTATTCGCAACGGTGGATTCTGGTCGATTACTACGCTTTTGGTCCCCGTGGCACACACAGTATGCCACTTGAATAGAGTCACGAAAAATCGCAATGCATAGAAATGATTGACAGAGTTTCCTTTATTCATTGAAACAACTCTCTCGTGTGTGCTTGCACTGAATGTGTATTATTGTTTTTGTTATATTATTAATCTACCTGCATACTGAGCCACAATATGCAGTAGTAGGATCGATCGGTCCTGCAAACGGGTTTATGGACGAAAGTGGAGTGCGCTTTCTCTGTTCCACCAGTCTTGGCATTCATAATCTTCTCTATATTTGCTCATACTTTTGCGACACGGACGCAACGCTTGTTGGATCAACAACAACACTTGAACGCCGCTATTCTTGTGAATATCACGTTAGACGCTATCAAAAAAAAAAAAAAAAAAGATATAAAGTGAAAAAAAAAAAAAATTCCTCCAATTTAATGGACGATGTGGATTAGCCTATCGTGTTTTAGTGATCACAGCTTTCGGCCTCTAGTGTCAGAGATCAGTCGAGTGTTCTCCTCCTTATTCTGTACAATACACATGCATTCAAATGCCTATATACCTAGTTGTAATTTATACAGTGATGCTTGTGACTTCGTCATCACTTTTTCACCTCGGTAGTGGTGAGCAGTGCTCCCCCATCGGAAATTATTATCCTATCATTATGGCGGAATTCCGTCATGTAGAGTTCATTTCTCCTTCTCACGTGACGGGCATTTATCTTTAGCCACAAATATTTAAAGTAATAAAAAATGGCCTTTTATTTCGACGTTCTTCACTTCTGCCAAGGAGCTTTTCGTATTGTGATGCCTTGCTGGTAAAAAAAACAATGAAAATGAAACTTTTTTCACAGAGACAAGAGGAAATATGCTTCTTTTAAAATATACATGAAACTCACGCATAGAATAAAAGTGTTTTTTTTTTATAAAAAAAACTTGTTTGTTTGTCGTTTTCCCCTATGATCATGAAAAGGGTTCTGGATTAACCCTAGCAATCATCGATTGCCTCTACACAACAGTAGGGGC
Source organism: Vickermania spadyakhi (assembly GCA_030849815.1). Classification (NCBI taxonomy): domain Eukaryota; phylum Euglenozoa; class Kinetoplastea; order Trypanosomatida; family Trypanosomatidae; genus Vickermania; species Vickermania spadyakhi. Next base: position 34,342 of record JASAOA010001770.1, read on the forward strand.
GGACTTGAAAGAATAGACATAAGTTGCTTTTTAAGAATACAGCCCATAAGATTTTCTTCTTTGGCAATCCTAGAAACGTGTGTTGCAATAGGAACATCTTTGCAATCTTATTAGCTTATTTTGCCTGTTTTCTTTCTCTTGCTCTCTCTATTAATTCGTCATTTATTGGTCAGTCCGTATTGTGCTTTTTCCTTGTGAAACGCATCGGTTTTTTTCCCTACTAAACAATTTAAATTCCCTTCTCGGAGACTTTCGAGGATTTTTTATTGATTAGAAGGGTGCCATCGGGTTGCATTACTCATCCCGTCGAGAATTCTATTGTATGATATCCTTTAGTTGTGAATCTTTGCTACTCTTCTTCAAACATTGGCAGAAGAATAGAACATAATATTATTATTATTGTTTTCTTTTAAAAAAATATATTGTATATTAGGTAATCCAGCGACAGTATAGTGCATCACGATGAGTACTGCAACCAAAGTGGGGGATAATACCATCCTCTACAAGCGGTTTATGCTACAAGAGTCCATCAAGGATGTCGGTTCCGCCGTCACGCAGGGTATTTTGTCAAACAGCGCTGCCTGTGACATTCCGATGGCAGGTGAGGCGACTCGTTTGGGAAAGCCATCTAGCAGCGGCAAACCGGTGGATCGCATGGCCTACATCAGTGCCACGGACCGCCTGCGCAAGCTGCAGGAGGGTGCCAAGCAGATGAAGCGACTCTTTCAGGACTTCACTCAAATGTCCGAAAAGTCCGTGTCGTATGGCGGGGAGGCGGCGGTGGCGGCCCGAGCCATGGCCAGCCGAGAAGTGTTCGTTCGCGAGTGTGGTCTTGAGAGCAGTAGTGCGGACGGTGCCAAAGCACAAGTGGAGATGGCGCAGCTTCGCCCGGCGACAGGGGTGGATGTCGAAAAGCAACTTGTGCCCCTTCTCAACGTCTTATCCAGCGTCAAGGCTCTTCGCAAGCTCCCTCGCTACGACTACGAGAAGAGCATCCGAGAGGCCAGACTGAAGGGCGGCTCCTCCGCCGCGGCGGCACAGCACATGCACATGCTCGTGAAGCGTCTCGAGGAAGCGCTAAACGACGCCATCAGCTCCATTCGGTCGCATGCGAACATTAAGCCGATAGGACCGCAGGTGATCAAGGACATTACTCTGTGGCCGCAGGACCTCCTTCGCCTGATGAGCGATGCGCTGAACCAGAAAACGCTGGAGGTGCTGACGGAGTCGGGTCGGGAGCAGTTGCGCCGTATCGCGTTCGATGTAGAGGAACTGCAGCACGAGCAGCAGCAGGCGGTGACGGATGGCGACATGCAAAAGTCTGAGCAGCTCTACTTTGAGCAAACCATGCTGTTGGAAACCATGAAGCCGCAGTTCAGTGAAATCGAAGGGGTGATGGAGAAGTACAAGACGGAGAAGGGTGAGACCATTCGGGAATCCCTTCGTATGTACCAAAAGAACTTTCGCGTGCTGCTCACTAGTGCGGTGAAGCGCGAGGAAAAAGACAAGAGACAAACCGATTTGGATAGTGACCGGCTCTCGGACAAGCGTAGCTTAGTTCAGAAGGCACGCAAAGACCAGAAAGCCAACTTCTCGCTCTACGTCTCGGAATGGGAAAAGCTGTTTGATGTCAACGTAGAGCAGCAGGTTGCGTGCTTCCGTGCGATGGAGGAGTTGGAGCGTCGCGTGCACCACCTCGCATCGGAGCAGGCCATCCTGATCGCGGACCGCATAGAGAAGGTGAACGTGGAGCGGGAGCGCGCCATGGATGCTGCCGCGTTTTATCACTTCTGCGATCAGCGCACAAAGAACACGAAGGATGCCGGCCAAACCGCGCAGACCTCGGTGGATACCTTGAAGGAGGTCGGTGCGGCGCTGGAGTTTAGTATCACACAGTTTGACCAGTACCTTAAGGAGTGTGTGATAGATCACGCTGACCAGGATCTGCTGGCCCTCCGCCAAGAGAAATTGAATCAGTTCCGCCAGCTGTACCTCACGCTGGGGGATCTCCAGTTCAAGAAGGCCCGCCACGCTGAGGAGATTGATAAGAAGATCGAGTATTACTCGCTGCAGCAGGAGGTCGCCATGGACACGCTGAACCCAAAGGCGAAGGAGTACAGCCAAGCCAAAAAGAAGTGGCAGAACGTGCAGGATGAGATTAAGCAGCAGCTCAGCGTCCTGGAGGAGAAGTCGGAGAAGGAGGCAAAGGACTTTAAGCCGACCGAGCAGCTCCTCATCAAAGCGGGTGTCGAGTTTAAGCATCCTGTGGATGAGCTGGCAGAGCGAAATCGCATTCGCCAGCAGAAGCTCCTCGAGTACAAGCAGCTGATGGACTCGAAGGTAGAGGAGCAACAAAAGAAACAAGGGAATAGCCTCAGCGTGCGGGAGGATGATGAGGTGATGTTAGCCGAGCGAGACCGCAGCGCACGGGCCACCCGCAGTCCTCACGCCAGTGTGTTGCAGTCCTCTGAAGAAAAGAAGAAACCTCCCAGCGCCACTGCCAGTAGGAAAAAGTAACTGCAGTGCGTCTTTTAAATAGCGATAGAGAGAAATTCACTCTGGCATCCGAAAATAATAATAAAAAAATAGGGGGAGGAACGCAGTGAGGATGAGAAGGAGAAGGTATTGAAAAAGAAATATTATATTTACAACGCAATAGATATCCTAGATATAATATCTCCTCATCTCTTTCTCTTAAGTTTTCTGTTCAAGGCGTGATTTGTTCGCGTTTGTTACATCATATGCTTCCACATAGATTCCTATTAGGATATTTTATATAGACAGACGGTATAAGATAGAAAGTAAGGTGGCTCTATTAGGCGTTTTTCAGTTGTTGTTTTTTTTTCTCGTTCTTTTCGATCGATTTGTGTATCGACCAATGAATGAACTCTGCTCTGTATTCACCATTTCTGGGTTAAAAGCAGAACAACAACCAAAAGATATTAGTTGTTGGTTCGCCGTCAACTCTTAAGTAGAAAAAAGTATATTCTCGGCGATGACGTCTCCTGGTTTGTATGTCCCCCAACGCTAAATTGACAATGCTCAGAAGAACCAAAACTATTTAATGAAAAGTTTAGATTAAGAGAGTGGAGAGGAAAGATTATCAAACAAAGTTGTGAATGAAAAAAAGCGAAGAATATATATATATTTTTGTATTGTATCGGACATTTGGCCTCTCTTAGTTATTTGTTTATTTTCAACTCAGCGCTATAGTGGTGTACTCGGTGGACCCGTCAAATATGAACTAAACGAAGAAGGAGAGATGTGACAGAGGTACAACACACACTTGTGTTTTCATTCCTAGCTGTCATAGTTAAAGTTTCTCCTTCCTTTACTTTAAGTGCTCGTGGCTTATTTCCTCCTGTGCTCGCCTTTCTTCGCCGGTTCGCTGCTTTTCCGTGTACTCTTTTTTTTTTTTTCTATGTTATCCCTCTCATTTTCTTAATTATATTGGTGGTTTTACCTCACAATAAAATAAAAAAACATCCCCTTCCTTTCCATCGTATTGTTCATTACCCCCTTATTTTTTCTTTTGATGAGAGCATCATCACAAGATACAAAAGCATATACTTGATGTGTTTTACAGGAACAACAATTTTTTTTTAAAAAATACCAGTGAACTGAATAACTTCTCCGACTCTGACATTTACTCAGCAGTGACAAGATACACAATGCAGGCCGATGTGCAATGTTCTTACAATGTTGTTGTTTTTTTCCCAACTCTTCTGTTACGTTGCTGCGATATCATTTTGTAGTGATTCATAAATGATCAAATCTTGAAACACTTTTTATAAAGATATTTCTCATCGGTTATCTCTCGCTTCCAAGATAGGGTCACGTCTATTTGGAATTAAGATTCGGGAGAGGACCCCTCAGCGAATCCATATTTACTCGTTGATATTCTCAGTGACAAAAAAAAAAGAGAAGTTTTCACTACTTCACGAACTGATAAAAAGAAAGACGAAAAGAAAACAGTCCTCTATGGCTTCCAAAACAGCTGCCATTCGTCGTCTCGGCGCGGAGTACAAGGCGATGATGAACTCTGCCGATCGCAACCCGGATATCTTTGCGGCTCCTCTGGAAGACAACTTTTATGAGTGGCACTTCACCATTCGGGGCCCATACACGCTCTCCCCTGAGTCCCTTCCAGACGCTACAGCGAAGCCTTCCGTTCCTTCTTCCTCTCCGCCCAGTGAGTCCGCAGCCAGCAGCGGACCGGGATGGGAGGCAGGGAGCAGCTGGAGTGCGGCGTCAACGCTGGCTTCAGATGGCGCAGTCCATGGACTCAACGGGCGTTGTCTGCATGTCAAGGAGGATGAAGGAGTGATGCTCGGCTATGAAAAAGGTCTCTATCACGGTGCGCTGCTCTTCAAGTCGACGTTCCCCTATGAGCCTCCGGACATTATGTTCTTCACGCCCACTGGCCGGTTCGAGTGCAACGTCAAAATTTGCAGCACCATTTCGAACTATCACAAGGAGCACTGGCAGCCGACGTACCACATCGACTTCATCTTGCAGTCGCTGCGCGAGTTTATGCGCATGGAGGATGAGGAGGGGGTAGGAACCCTAAACAAGGACAGCGTGCCACGAAAGCTCAAGTTCACGTACGCGGAGCAAAGCTGGGATTATAAGTGTGCCAAGTGCGGCTGTCCCTCCAGTGAAACCTATGACACTTACATGGCCCCCTATTTAACCAAGGCTTGCCTCACACGAAGTAGTGCGGTTCCTATGACCCCTGATGTGAGTGCCCCGACAGCGAGTGAAGTCACTGCTTCCTCGTCGAGTACTGGGGTGGATGACGGCAAGAATGTGACAACGGTTGAATTCCAGAGTGAATTAAATCGCAATGACACGACGGCGAGTCCCTCAACCTCTGAAGTGGAGACCGCATCAAATTGCTACTCCGAGAAGCCCACCGTCGAGAGTAAGACCTCGCACACGGATATAAAAACTTTTCTGCAGACAGCAAACACTCTCCGCCGACGTCGGGCTGCTGGACAGCAGCCAGAAGTGGGATCAGTGTCCAGTCAAGACAACGATGCCGGTGTGGAGTGCAATTGCAGTGTATTGCCCCCAATAGACACGGAAACGAAGGAGAAGCACCACATCCCAGAGAACGTGACTCCTTCTGCAGAGACTCCAAGCCGAGCAGAGCAGCCCAACGCGAGTGAGAGTGAGCCTCTGATGGAAAGTGGCCCACAGCAGCAGACGGCAGCGAATCCGAATGGTTCACAACAACAACAGTCATTCGAGGAAGAACCATCGCCCACGGTGCATATTCGCATGCTAGGACGTGAAATAAATGTCGATATGAAATTTCTCGACAAGTGCATGGCGATAGGGTGTCTACTCATAGCTTGTATTCTGTTAAGGCGATGTGCCTGCTGGTGTTGGTCTTTTCTATTTGTATAAACAGGTTTTTTTTTATTTTTAATGGATATGGTTATGCATACACACACACTTCCAAAAAATAAAATAAATGACGGTTTGGTGTTTTTGATGAATGCTAAGGTATTAGAGAGGAAATGCGTTGCATCTTCACATAAGAATGTAATGTGAAGCGTATGGAGAGACGAACACAACATCAAAACATATTCAGCACAACTGCAGAGAAGAAAGAAAAAGAAAACAGAAAAAATCAGAAAAGAAAATATATAAATTATCATGACCGAATGAAAGTCTTTAAAATTCTCCATTGAAACTTAATGTTGCATGGTTCCTTGACTTTTATTCTATGTTTTGTTAATTTTTAGAACCGAATAGTGTTTTTCAGTAGTAGGGCTGTGCTTCTATTCATCAGTGGAAACTTTTATCCATATATTGTGTGAAAAACGAGAAGAAAACTGGAATCGTACGATTAGCGTCTTTTTTTTTTTTTAAAGTTATCAGTAGCGTTGAAGTCTACTAGTGGAAGATTTCTTGGCCTTTCGATACTTCTTCCCTTACGTGTTGCGTAATTTCTTCTCTTCTCATTTATTTTCTCCTGCTGTGCAGTGGATTGCTTCCAGTTTCCTGCTTTTAGGGCAGTTAAGGTAGTCGACGTTCAGAACGATGAGCCAAAGCAGAAGACTGTCGAAAGGGCTCAGCACGCCAAAAATTCCCACGCTGCCGCCCCCTCCACCTGTGGATGAGTCCGAGATGGAGGCGGAAGGACAGAATCTCTTCATGCGGACCGCTATCAAGCGGGCGTACCCCTTTGTGGAGAGCTGGTTTCGCGAGAAGGCAACGAACTACGACGACATGGTTACCAAAGTTGAGGAAGCTATCATGGACTATGAGGAAGTCAAAATACCGACCAACTTTGAGAAGATCACGGATGTACGGGATAAGAGGCGGCAGGCGAAGGAAACCATGAGGGAGAAAATAGAGAAGGCTTATGTGTGTGGGGCCTATCAGGAACGAAAGGGTAATGCGTGGCTGCAACACTTCGCTCGACACGGTCGCGTCTATCTCTCTCGGTTAGAGGAGATGGAGGAGGAGCTGCTCTCGCGGCGTCGCCAGGCAGAGCTCTGGACAGTGCATGGCGAGCGGGAGCGCGTGATGAGCCGCATGAACCGCTTCAAGGAGAAATACGGTCTCCTGCTCGTTCGAATGGAAGAGGACGTTGCTAATCTACAGAAACAATGCGAGCGTGAAGAAGTGCGCATGAAGTTGGCGCTTGAGGCGTGTCTGGAAGAAATCCGCGACGTCGTGTCGTGGCACGTCTTGCAGCAAAGCCGTGGCGTGCAGGGCCGTATCTCCGCCGCGTGTCGTCAACAGCTTCTCTCCATCCTAGGCGATAACCCTGGGGTAACGAAGAAGCGCAACCATGATTCGGCGATGATTGGGGTGGGTCGCAATACATGCAGCTCGGAGGGCAGCCACACCCGCCGCATCTCTGGCCACGTTTCCAGTCTCTCTAGTCCTCATAACCAATCCGGATTACTGGACTCTGTTTCTCCAGGGACAAGGTGCTACTCGGACATCATTACCGAGGAGGGGGAGGACGACCTTGGCGATGAGGAGGACGACGACACGCAGAGCACCACTTCCACGGTGTGGGGGCCGCTCTTCGCTCCCACGGAGGAGGATCATCTCTGTAAGGAGGAAGAGCACCGGCTTCGACGACTGCTACGCCGAAAGCAGCTTCAGCGCACCCTCCAACGCCCCGCCGTCGAGCGTCAGCGCGCTGCTGAAGAGGGGAGGCTGAAGCACGAGTTTCACCGTGCCCAGCGAGAGGATAAGTGGATGCTGAGAGACATCGAGGCGGGGAGCGGCATCAGTGCGCTGCCCCGCAAGAATACCGTCGCTGTCCCCAGCAGTATAGATGACGCCCCAGTGGAACTGGTCTCCACATCGATGCAAGAAACGGATCGCACTGGCTCGGCGACTGGTTCTTCCTCCAGCTCCGACTACTTCAAGGAAAACAAGAAAATGCTCTCCCACGACACTGAAGCGCGAATCCCTTCCACACGTACCAAAGCTGCCGGCGGATCCAGTGCGCGTAAGATCCCCAACATGAGCAACAACACATCACAGCAGCTCCTCACTCCCCACTCCCCTTATTCTCTCCGCAGTGGCGGGGGGGACTCCAGCCGTGCCACGCCATCCATCGCGGGCACTCCGAACCGCATGCGGTATCCCTCGTCCTCCGCGGCACATGGAGGGAAAACGTCGGGGCGGCACCACCACCCTTCGTCTGGTCACACCTCCCCTTCCGCGAGCATCGGAGACCGCTACGGCGCCTCGCTGGGGAGTCGCAGTACCGGGATTGGCGCCGCCAACACGAGCAGCTCCGCGCCAGCGCTAGCCGCTGCGGCCGCCACCGAGTTGAAGAGCCAGTACAAACTCCCGCCATCCCGCTCCCTCGCCAAGCTCGATAAGCTCTCCCTTCCCGAGCCGCCCGGCTCTCCACTCCACCCCACTGGTGGAAAGGGCTCCGTAGGCCGCAAGGGGCACGGCTCTCCGCGGGGAGAAAAGCTGCCAAACATTCATCATGACAAATCGCCAGCGGCGACGGAGGCAATGAAGAACGGCACGCTGCCGCCGCACTCTAGCTCCGCAAGGACCATGTCCGCCTCTGTGTTCTCGCAGCAGCAGCTGGCCAGCGCCGCAGTGTCGAACTCGCAGTTCCCAGCAACGGCAGCGCTATCCTCGCTCCCTTCCAGACTCTCTCATTCATCGACTTGCAACAACTCGCTGGACGGGCCGCCCAAGGCGTTGAACACCGCCAGTGGCAAGCGTCCCAGCGGCGAGGGGCTGGGGACCTCGCCGCAGTCTCACCACAGTCAGCTGTCTCACGCCTCTGCCTCCACGCTCCCCGTTCCACCCGCCCCATCCAAGTTTGTTGCCCCATCAGCAGCCTCTGCGGTAAAGAAGGGACCGGGTCGATCGCAGCGCAAGACGATGGCACTCGCCTCCCTCAACCCGCGCCACACCAATGCTTCTTCCACCAGCAAGCTCTCAGGCGCTACCGCCGAGGCGGAGACCAGTCGCTCGCATGCGAGTCGCAAAGGTAGTCGGTCGGGCCTCCAAGAGGTTCTGTCGCTAGAAGGTGAGGTCAGCATGAGTCTTAGAGAGACTGACACGGACGCAGCCGAAGTGCTGTCCATGTCGATAAATCGCAAGGACAGCGAAGAAGAGGGGCGAAGCCAGACTTCTCTCTCGCCGGAAGCGGATCCTGGTGAGACCTCCGCTATCCGGGGCATCCCCGCAGCAGGGGCGTCGCAAACATCTGGTCGTTCGCCAGTAGGACTTTCTCAGCAGTTCCCCGCGTCCGCCGTATCCGCGCCGCTCTCTCGCAAAACTCACGAAAAGCGCGGGTATGTGAACGGAAAGTTGTTCCACTTAAAGCGTGTGGAGCCTGAAATTGTGATGCCGCCCGCCAGCGGTGGCCCCAACGGCGCGCTGATTCCCACTGAGCACTTCAACCAGCTCGTCTTTTCTCTCTTGCAGGAAACAGAGGAGATGCGCGCTATGCTGGAGAGCACGACGAGCTTATCGACCGCCTTACTTACCCGGCTGCAACAGCTCAAAGCGTCCAGCGATCAGCTGTTGATAGAGAACGTTCGGCTGGAGCGAGATAAGGAGGCCATCCGGGAGGAGATTCGCCAGCAGGCGGAACAGCGTGATTTGGTCAAAGACGCGGCGGAGTTCTGCCGCATGCGCGAAGAGTTTGACTGCGCGATTCTGCGGGAGGAGCAGCAGGATGCGGTGGAAGACTTGGAGGAGCTGTTGCGTATGAAGCACGCCGAGTTGTGTAGCACGAAGGCGCAAATTGACGCCGTTTCGCTCAAGATTAGAGATCACGACTCGTTGTTGATGAGAGTTCAAACTTACTGGAGCAACAACGCGGCCTTTTTACGCCGTGCCTGTGGAGAGATCACAAGCTCAAACCCGTACCACCACCCTGGTCGAAATCCCATCTCTCGTACGCCGACACACCAGAGTGACGGTCCAACACCTTCTATCCATTCATTAAACGAGCATTCGCATTGCATCGCACGGGATCGTTTTTCCCACCCGAACGACAGTAGCACCGATCCAGCGTTGACAGAGCGGCTGCGTTCCCCGGATAACGGCTACATGGATACCGCTCGCCCCGGCATGATGGCCCGACCGCCTGACCTGAGAAGCCGGGGCAGCAGCCCACACTCCGGCACGACGACGCCGGTGGAACGCGCGCTGGAGAAGCACCAGATCAATCTTCAGCGCGCGGCCGATGCAGCGGCAGGCATCGTAAAGTTATCTCCGACGAACTCTCCGCGGTGCGGGAAAGGCAGTGCAGTCTCGGGCTCCGCCGCAACAACAACAACAGCAACAACAACGGGACGTGTTTCGGCATCTGGAAAGAGCTTGAGCTTGTCTGGAGCGGAAAGCCTGACACTGCATGGCTCACCACGGGAGATGGAGGAGTACTCGGAAGACGTCATGCCCATATACCTGCTGCAGCTCCGCCAGATGGATGAGGTGGCAGAGTTTATCCATAGTGTGTTTGAAGTACAGTAAGCTCAAAGGGATGATGATCACTTGAGAAGTGTAGAATAAGGATACGCCGTAGTCTGGTGAAGATTTGTGTGTTTCTGAGGTAGTACTATAAAGATGAACCGCAGTTCCGCACAGGGTGGCAAGAAAACTTTCACCTTTACGATTCGGTGAACCATCAAGGAAGTATAGTTAACATTTCAGATTTCTCCTTTTCTTTTCCTCTGCAAGTGTTTTTCTTTCTTTTCTGTTCTGCTTTCCGTCCAAGAGGTGCTTGCTGAGTGGACCAATGTAAAGAAGAGATCATGCTGTTGACAGTAAAAGAACCAAAGAAAACGAGAGCAGGGACAATATTTCACAATGAAACACTTAATTAAAAAAGTGGTCGAACTCCTTGCGGATGGAAGAGTTCCGAAAGAAGAGAAGAAAGAGTGGCAGTGGAACACCGAAGCTCTTGTCGAACGAAGGAAAACAGAAATTAGAGCGATAAGGATTACATGTAAATTATCTCAAAATATCATTGCCTTCGTGCATCTGCCTTCGCACGAACAATATGAATAGAGGGGAAAAAAAATAATATTAACGATCTGCTATCTTTTTTTTCACCGTTCATTTTGAATGGGCGGAAGCGCAACGCGCTGAATTGTGTAAGATGGCTGGAAATTCGACTACTATAAATATTTAAATATTAAAAAAAAATATCATTACTTCATCTCCTCTTTTATTCCGATATCACTTTTATAAATATAAATATTATTGGGTCGTGTTTAAAAAAGAAAACTAAAAGTGCATCACTCGGTCATTCATTAACTACTTTATGTCGAGGAAGCAATCACCCTCTCGTGATGTAGACACACCGGAGGACAGTTCTTCAGACGCATCGGAGTCTCTGTCGTCGTACGAGGCATCCCTCTCTTCCGCGTACAGCGTACGAGAAGACACCGAGGCGTTGTGGCATCCTGTGAAGCGTTGGGGGTTTGCCACCGCAGTGCTTTTTGTGTGTACTCTTTGGGTGTGGCGTTTCCCAGAGTCTTTCCCTGTTACACGTGCCATGCGATTGATCACAGAGAAGAGCAGCACCACTGGCGATTCGCTCATTCGTCGTAGTACCCTAGCCAACATCCCGACCTTCACAGCCACCGCTCTCTATCCGACTGACCTGTCGACTTCCACTGCACTGCCTGCAATGCTCTCCAGTTTTTTTAGTGTGATGATGAATCGATCCTATGAAAATTCACACACTGGTACGTCACAGACTTCCTGTACCGCAGACTTGACTAGCCATGACCTCTTTACCCCACCAGCATCATTGGAATTTGTGTCGCTCCTTCCATACGACTTACAGCAGAAGTACTTTGAACAGCGGCTCCATCATTTCTTAGCTTTGGGACCTCGTGTGGCGGGAAGGCCAAGGTGTGAAGTGAAAGAATTCTTAATTCGTCCTCTGCAAAGCAGTTTGATATCAAGCATGTGTGTGCAGAACTGTGGTCCAAGTACCACAGGGCATCTGTCCCTTTCTGAGAGAGGCGAAGCATTGGCTCGCCAATGGCGCATATTATCGAACTCTTCAGAGACGGTGACGAGCTTCTCTTCGTCTTTGAAGTGGGGGCTGGAAGTGGACCGCTTTAACGTTACTGCTCCTGTCAACTTATTTTCAGATATCACCTCTCCGTTGCACCAAAATAGCGTGGAAGGGGTTTCTAAAGACGCCGTGCCGGTAGAGCACATTCTTGACCCGCTACAGCAGGAACCTGGAGATGTCCTGACGGGTTGTGAAGCCCATGGATCAGAGAAGGTTAAACCCTCAAACGAGAAGGACTTCACTGCTGAGATGGAGAACTACGTGTTTCACTTACCTGCAATGGAGGTGCAGCGGCATTCCTTCGCGACCCCTTCCGTCTTGCTCTCGGACGGCGCCAGCCCATCCTTCTCTCGATGGATCAGTTCTCGAAAAAAACAACTGATAACGAACTGGAAAGCCAACCAGCATAGAATGGAAAGCGGTGCAGCGCCGTCTTCTCTTTCGGACGAAGTGGAGCAAGAGAAGTGGGAGGAGGACGCGTTGCAGCACGTTGTGTTGGCTGCCCACTGGGACTCCAAGCTAGAGCCGCGTGGTATGCTTGGCGCGATGGACTCGGCGGTGTCACTGCTTCTCCTACAGCAGTGCATGCAAGAGCTCTTGTGGTGGAGAGAAATGAATCTTCTTGTCCGAATGGCCTTGAGAGACCGATATGTGCAGGAAGACTCGAATTCGGAGCGCCATGCTAAAGTACTTCACGAAAATGATTTTTGGACCGTTTCTCTTGAGGATTTAACGTCCGAGTCTGAGGTCCGTGACGTACTTCAGGAGGTGCTTTCGCCTACTCTGTCGAGTGCACTCCTCGAGTATGTGTTCCCTTCCGGCTTGTCCGAGAAGGAAGATCCGGCGGGGAAGAACGGAGTACCGAACACCAATCCGAAAGCCACGTTATCGTCTGCGTGGTTTACTGAACTGCTGGGAAAGAAGTACTCTGTCTTTCAGTGGTTGGTGCAGGTAGAGCGGCTGCCTCACCTTTCGGTGCTCTTTTTGGATGGGGAGGAGGCATTTGTGGAATGGAAGGGCCAGGATCACACCTACGGCTCCCGGCATCTCGCAGAGGTCTGGAAACACAAGCCGTGGAAAGCCCGACACAAGACAATGTCCGTCAACACTACTTCCTCATTCACGTGGTATAATTCTGTCGATAGCTTTATTTTGTTGGACTTGATTGGGGGCAGTGATGATCACCGGCTCCGGAACTTATTCCCTCACCTCTCTGGAGAACTGTACCAGCAGATGGTGAAGGTGGAGTCCACACGGCGGCAGACAGCTAAACACCATTTGGCGTTTCGCAAGCCGATGGCAGCAGCACCTGAGACGAGCTTCTGTATTGACAGTCATCGGAATGCGAGTCGCCTTGGTGCCCCTGGTGGTTCTTCCGCCACCTCGGCCACGTGGACGACGGTGTTACCAGCAGCGTGGGCACAGTATGGGATTCCGCCTGTCTGGTATCACAACCACACCGGCTATCGCACCAAGAGCTCCTTCCAGATATCACTTCCTGCCAGCTGCACTGCTCCTGACGGCTCAGTGACCTCGTGTCCGTACTTCTCGTTGCGAGAGAGCCAGTATTCACGTGACACCCCTGTGATTCCGTCAGGGGAGCTAATAGTGGAGGACGACCACATGCACTGGCTTGATGCGGGCCGCACCGTGGGAGGGCCTGTTTCTCTGCCCAAAGAGGTGAGTTCCGAAGCATTGTCGAAGCCGGCTGGGGTGAAGGACAAAGGGGATGGGAATACACTACTTTCCGTGCCTTTTAACGCGTCGGAGCGACTAGACAACGCCGAGAAGCCTGCCATGACGAAGAGACAAGCCGTGGAACAGCATCGTCAGCAGAAGCGAGAGGAGGCGATGGCGGTAGAAGTAAATATGCTCCATCTCATCCCCCTCCCCTTCCCGTCTCAGTGGCACACTCTTTTCGATGATGCCGAGCACATTTCTTGGGACGCTACGGTAAACTTTTATCATATCTTTATGACATTTTTGCTGTTTCCTGTGGCATAGTGAGGTCTTAGGTCTTGGGTCGTGTAATCTCTTTAGCTTTATTTAGTCATTTTCACGTTTCTCTGTGATGAAATAAAAGATCTATATATATTGAAGACTTTTTTTTTACATTTTTCTATTATTTTTTTCCTTGTGACACAAGTCGGTGTTCAGCAAAAAATCATAATATGATGTGCCCCATTCAACACTATTGCCTTCACTTGGTGTATTTTATGTTTCTGCATTTCGCGAGTTTGTTGTTTCAATAATATGTTTACTTTGGTGTTGCAAAAAAGATATATATTTTTGTAGGTAATCATTAAGCGCATCATGAGTTCTCTCTACGAGGTACCCCCGGCGGTCCCGTACTACGCCCTGAATGTTGCTGGGGCTTTTAAGGACTTGACTCCTAAGCAGCGTTTGTATGCGCATCACATGGCATGTGCGAGCTGGTACGGTACCTCTGTCTGTGGCAGTCAGTTGAGTCCTGAGTCCCTGCCGCTCCTCCGCCACTTCCACTCGCTCTTCTCTGCGATGCCACCGAAGGAGGTAAAGCAGAAGGCCATCGGAGTGGGGATCTCTGAGGAAGATGTGTCCAGATTTTTGGACTACGCCGCCATGTGCTACTCCAGCATGGGCAACTACCTCTCTTTCGGTGATAGCAAGTTTATTCCCCGGTGCAGTGAGGAAGCGTTTGCAAAGATCTTCGCTGTGGTGGAGGGTAAGCCTCTCCCTCAGGATTTGCTGAAGGCGGTCTTCGACATCAGCGAGTCGAAGCGCACATTGGACTTCCCGCCTGCGGGTATTACCGCGTACTACAGTCCGAATGTGAAGCAGGAGGACGCCGAGTTGGCTAACGACTTCCTCTCCTTCAAGGGAATGGAAGGCGTCAACACTCGTGTCTTCATGGAAGACAATGGGGATCTGGAGATCCGTGTCGCCGCTGCGGTAGAGAAGCGCGTTCCGGCAGAGTCTTTCCAGGGCCGCAAGATCTCGCTCTTCTATGGAGACTTCAAGGAACAGATGGAGCAGGTGGTGAAGTACTTGACGGAGGCGAAGAAGTACGCCGAGAACGACACACAAATACGAATGCTGGACCACTATATTGTCCACTTCCAGCACGGCGATGTCGCCGAACACAAGGAGTCCCAGAAGGAGTGGGTAAAGGATGTCGGTCCCACCGTGGAGACCAACATTGGATTCGTGGAGTCGTACCGTGATCCATCTGGTGTGCGTGCGGAATGGGAAGGCTTCGTGTCCATTGTGAACAAGGAGCAGTCAAAGAAGTACGGCACCTTGGTGGCCAATGCGGAGAAATTTATTCCCTTGCTGCCCTGGGGAAAGGCGTTCGAGAAGGACTCCTTCACGAGCCCTGACTTCACCTCGTTGGAGATTTTGGCCTTCGCGAGCTCTGGCATCCCGGCTGGTATCTGCATTCCTAACTACGACGACATCCGGCAAGACTTCGGCTTCAAGAATGTGTACCTTTCTAACGTCGTGAACGCCATTAACTTCCACGAGAAGATTCCTCACCTTACAGATAAGGATTGGGAAACGTACAAGGCTGCCTTTATTGATGCCACCTCTGTCAACGTGGGAGTGCACGAACTCCTTGGACACGGTACTGGAAAGCTCTTTATGCAGAAGGAGGATGGTACCTTCAACTTCGACCCAAAGACTGTCGATCCCATCAGCAACGAGCCGGTCAAGACCTGGTATAAGCCGGGCGACACCTTCAGTACCGTGTTTGGTGGTCTCGGCAGTTCATACGAAGAGTGCCGTGCAGAAGCAGTCGCCTTGTTCCTTGGGATCAACCAAGAGCTGCTGCACGTGTTTCAGGTAGACACCCCAGAAGCCCGCAAGAACACGATTCACGTGCTGTGGTTAAATATGGTTCGCGCTGGCCTGGTTGGCCTGGAGTTCTACACCCCCGAGACGCAGCAGTGGCGCCAAGCACACATGCGAGCCCGCTTCTGCATCCTTCAAACCTTGCTCCTTGCCAACCCGTCTAAGCCGCTGGTGACCATCCGTCAAGACCCGAAGGACGGTCTCATCATTGAGATCGACGCTGACCGCATTGAGACGGAAGGCGCGGAGGCGATCGGCAAGCTGCTGCTGAACCTCAACGTGAACAAGTCTCTCGCTAACGCCACCCGGGGTTCAGAGTACTATGAGCAGCTGACGGCAGTGAGCGAGGAGTTCGTCAAGTACCGTGAGATTGTGATGCAGCAACGCAAACCACGGAAGCAGTTTGTGCAGCCGCACACTGTGCTCAATGCAGACGGGAAGGACGTGACGCTGGTGGAGTTCGACGGCTCGGTGGAGGGGGCTCTCGATGCGCTAGTTCGTCGCCACAAGGACATCCCACTGTAAAAGAGTAAAAGTGAAGTTCGATTATTATCATTATTACTTCTGTTGAACCGAACGGGTTATTATTATTCCTTTCCTCTGTTAAACACTGGATCACGAGGAGGAAAAGAAGAGCACCGGTGACGAACGAGAAATCCTTCGAAAAGCAGACAAGGGTAGCAACAGGGGTGTGCTATGCAAAGCACGGAAAAGAGTGGGTAAGCATTACTTTCCAAAAGAAGTAAAGACTTTTACTGATGAGTTTATTCTTAATTTTTTTCGAAAAAAAAAAAAGATAATGAAGTACGCAAGGGAATGAAAGATAAAAAGAGAGAAAAACACACGCTTCTCTCCCCCCAAAAAAATAATTAAAAATAAAGGAAAGAAAACAACTATTTCAAAGAAAGCGATACTCCTAGATGAAGTGTAAGTGCTTAAGGTCATTATTTAAGCTATCTCAAATAGCCTTTTACTAAATAAAATGAAATAAATATTAGTTTTGAAAAATATTTCTGTTAAATATATGTATACTATACTATATATTATATTAAGTTACAGAACTGTACGACTTGTGGGGCAAGTGACGTGATATCCATAGAAATTTGAAATGACGACATCGCATTCATATCTTTTTCCCGTTTCGACTAAAGAACAAAAGGTGCACATTGGAGAAATTTCTTTGTTTTATTCATCATTTCTTTTTTTTTTTCCTGAAAATTCCACAGAACTTCTATCTTTCTGCTTTGTAGAGGTGGAGATGACTTTCTTTTTACGAATAGCTACACCAAGGACAGTTGAATTTATGACTTTACATTTACATTTATATATGTTATAACCCAAAGGTTACAATGATTACGTCTTTTTTTTTTCGTTTGTGTTTTTTCCAGTTGTTAGTCCACCACCTCTACAACTGCTCGATTAGCAATTTGATAAAAACTGTTTTCTGATGCATTTCAATGCGAGCAGGACAAAAAAAATAATAATGACTTCTATTATTAATAAATACAAATGGACAATAATACTGTCGACGAGTAGAACTGCTTTCAAAGGTAATTGGAGACGGTGCTGCAGTGCTGGAGAGACTTAAAACACAATTCTTTGTACTTTTACTTTTTTTTTTTTCTCGCTGCGTGTTGTTTCTTTTCTCTTGGTTGCGCTTTTCTCCCTACATATGCACATGTGATATGTACATATATATATTTATAGTACAAAACAGATACCAAAGTGCGAGGGGCCCCGCTTCATTTTCCTTAGAGGGTGAATGAGCGTGATCAGATGGTGAATGTTCTTTCCGCATTTTCATGAAGCACCAAAAGAGAAACGTTTTTTTTTTTTATGATCTTAGATATTCTTTTTTTTTTCTCGTGAGTTGTGAGTTACTTGCTTTGATAAATCCCCTCCAACAAAGTTGGCTGTGAAGGTCGTTCTTTGTATCTTGTATGAATATGCCATACGCAGAAGAAACGCAAGACCCCACGAAGGGATACTAAGCGTCTGTCAAGGCTAGGCCGCAGTAGCGGTGTCGCACACCAAGCAGAGCTTATTTTGAAATTCGTTAGTCCGTTCAGCAAGAAGCGGATGTGATCGGGGCCTGGTCTCCATTTTTAAGTGGTCTACTTCCGCACACGAAACCCCGTTCTGTCGACCTCATCTTCGCCTTCTGCTTGAGACCCGAAGTGGCTCTGATTTGATTCTGAACGCCATTTATGGGTGTGATGCGAGTTTCAGACCTGCGATAGCCTCCGGGAGATGCAGGAGGCGGTGGTGGACCGCCTTGTCCCATTGTGAGGTCCTCGCAGTCAGCGGAATGGAAAGCCAACTTTTTGTCCTGAGAGTTGAACGAATACTTTCTATCGAAAGCTGCCGCGCGACACGGCAAGGGTTGGACGGATGTGATGTACTGTCTTTGCCCAGCGATGATACATCTCGTCATAACGGTTCTCTTTCTCTTCAACCTACCTTTGCCGGAATCACAGAAGAAGCGAGTCGTCTTTTTAGTAGACTGAAAAAACGGAAAGGTGATAGCTCCGATGAACAGCGGGTTGAAGTATCGCATCGTGTGATCCGACTCAGCTCTTGCTAGGCTCTGTGAAAGTGTCCGGCGACGCTGTGAACGCTACTGGTATCTTGAGATTTTTTAAAATGTTTTCCTTTTGGTGTGGTGCATTCATTCTTGAATCTGCTTATGCGTAGGAAGAAGAGGATACAGCTGTTGGAAGATTGTGTGAATTATCGGTATTTTGTGTATTCTACTGCAATAAGAGTCTTGATAGTGTTCTCTGCCGTTCTCTTCTTGGTCTATGTATTAATCTATATTTTTTAATTCTTAGATTGCTTTTCTTTCACAGGGTTTGCTGCTTGTTATGAACCTCGCAGAAAATTGTGGCGAGATTCACATCGGCGTGCTTTCCTTTTCAGAAAAATCATAATATCTGTCGCAGCGTTTCGATAGGTGCCCATCTACTTCTATTGCTTTCTTTCTTTCCTTTTGTATCTACTTGGTTGGATAAGCTGCTGTGCTGGCGATCATGATGTTTGATTGCACTCGTATTCCATATACCATCGGAAGTTGGAAAGCCACTTCAGACACAATGGAAGAGGCCCCATCTTTCAGCGGCATGACCACCACCACTACGGACTCCTCCGGCCGGTTTGTTGGCTTATTGGAGCCACACGGCTTCACAGTGGTAGATTTAGCGGTGTGTCATGGCCTTCCTGAGGGCAGCCGTACATCTGGACTGGGTGCCTCTCGTCACAACCAGAATGATTCTCCTTATGTGGTGTTACAGCCTCACCGACAGCTGACCTCGATGTGTGTCTTCACTACAGCAGAGGTAAGCTGTCAGCCCAACGCATCAGCTTCGATGTCGTCGACACAGGTAGCGGAGAGTGATGTTGGTTGTCGCGTTGCAAGTGGGGACAGCAGAGGTGTGGTGCAGCTCATCGATCTGAGCACTCCTGCAGTACCTCAGAGCTCCATTCACGTTTCCCAGCCATGTAGGCTGAGTAAAGGGGTGCGGCGCAAGGAAGAAGAAGAGGAAAGCATTGCGTTACCGCCCTATTGCGTGCTCTCTACGTTTTATGTCCGCGGGCCTGAGGAGAAGTTTCTCTGTCCAGAGACGCAACCGACGCAGGCGATCACCGCCCTGCTCTCCCCTTGTCGAACGCCATCTGCCTCGATGGGAGAGGACAGTGTGTTGCTTTGCCAACGCCAGCCCCAGCCGGTGTTGCATCCACTACATTGCGCTTCTCGAGGTCCAATTCCCTTATCGTGCAAGAAACGTGCCAAGATGGAGAAGGAGGGTGGCGAGAAGAAGCACTGCACGGGAGCATTTAAGTCCAGGGAAGTGGTGTCCGACGCCGGGGTCTGGATGATATCGCTCTCCAAGAACATGGTTTGGCCGACGCCATTGCTCCGACATCCCGCCACTCTCCAGGAACAGATTCGACTCATGGAGCTCCGGCACTCCTCTGCTGGCTGTGGCGCCGCTCCGGTGCCGGCGGGAGGCTCTGGTCACTCCGTGCTGAGGCCCGGCGCCTTTGTGACTGTGACTGCCGCATCACCTGGCTTAGATAGACTGTGCTCGCTGCACCACGTCTTGTCTGGCAATTCACTCGCCCCACTGGTAACTTTTGATCTCCAGCAGGCGCTGCGGACTTCTCAGCTGTGCGGGGTGTCCACCGGCTCCGGAGGCGGCGGATCGCATTCTTGCGCATGTGAACTACAGTCGGTTATGGAATCCAATGGCGGATTGGAATGTTGGATGACCCTCACAACACGAAACACTTCTCACAGGCGATGCGGGGGGCTGCTTTGTGTGTTTGACATTCGGCAAACGCAGCATCCGATTCGTTCTCACGTACTTTATGATGAAGTGGAGGAGGGGGAAGGAGTAATTCCTCTCAGTTCTGAATCACAGGGGCAGAAGAAACGTGGACGAGAGACGCTCTCCGACAACTTTGAATCCGCTTCTCAGGATTCTTCATATCCTTCTTCATGTCTTGTGAAGGAGAAGAATGAAAGGGATGCGGTACAATACGGGAATGGCCGCTGTCTGGTCACGTATTTGGAAGATCAATGCTACGCTGCAGTGGCAGTGCCGCCTCGAAGCTCGATCTCCTCGAGACCGAGACTTCACTCGCTTCGGTGTGCGCCGGTAATGGTGGACCACAGCCACCAATTGTTTCAGAACCAAGTCATCTCCCATCATGTGTTTCCGCTCCAACACTTAACCCCTACGGATTCATTGTCCATGGTGTACTATAATCGTCTGCTGCACTTTTTTCGTGGTCCGTAGTATGCTGGAAGAAGGCAAATCCATAAATAAGCAGAATTTATGATATTGTTCTGCATTGGACTAAATTGTCGTTCCTTTGTTTATATGTGATAATACTCTCTAGCTTGTTATAATATGCTTTCTTTTTTTTTTTTCCTTTGGAAGTTACGCAATAAAAATACTACTGTTTCTGTTGTTTTGATATATTTAACTCTCAATTAGTGAAGTCCATCACCTAAACAGTAGAAGGTATCGTACCCGTACCGCTAATGTACAAGAATTGGGCCCATGCATCTCTCCGGCAAACCGGTAGGGAGATGATTCGGCTGATTCCCTCCTCAATTGCTTTGCACCGTGGTTACTCCGAATGGCATTTCTCCTCTTTGTCGTCAAACGGCCCGGTGACGGCTCTGGCAACAACTCGGCGGTACTTGTTTCAAGGAACACCGGTGCGTAGTGCTCCATCGGATATTCCAGTGGCCTTAGCGAAAGACTTGAAACTCATCATTGAGCATGATCGCATTGTGGCGTTTCTGACAGGGACGCCAACCGCCCCACGTTGCCGCTTCACGGTTCAACTTGTGGACATATTAGAACAACTGCACATCCAGTACGGATATTTTAACATTTTAGACGACGATGAAGTGTGCGAGGGTCTGAAGAAGTACACGGACTGGCCCACCTACCCTCAGCTGTTCATTGACGGGGAGTTGATTGGAGGATTTGATGTCGTACAAGAAATGATGCTCAACGGTTCTTTCCCAAAGATGCTCAAGGAGAAGAAGTTACTGGAGTAACTCTCTAATATTCTCTCGGTGTCTCTTCAGCTTTGAACGAGCTACTCGTTTATTTCTACTTAATTACACTCAAAAAATAACTTCAACTATCATTATTATTAGAATTGTTTCTTTTTGTTGATATGCCAGAACTAATTAAATATGAAATCAATAGAATAATAACAAGAATTATCATGTTGTGCATTGTTTAGTTTTTAGACTACTCGTCGAAGAGTAGCGAACGAGAGTATCGTCGCTAGTGATCTCCTGTAGAAAATGTCTCGAGAACGGCTGTTATCTTCGTTTTCTCTCCCCATGATGCTTCAATGACTCTTCATTAGAAAATAAAAAGGTGCTAACCGAGGGGGAAAGGTACCATTTGTGTAGATGGAAAACTCCTTTCAGGGATCCATGGATACGACCCCGGCACAAGCGTCGTTTAATGCATCTGCCACTCCTCATCAACCAAAGGAAGAGGAGGATCTCTGGATGCAGATCTTGTGGGACCGTTATTGTGAACAGTTTAGCAGCTCTTTCTTAGGTAACAGTAGTGGTACTACCCACAGCGGCGCGGTCTCGTTAGGCGTCAAGAGTCCGGAAGTAAACACGCTCTGGGGTCTTTGGGGACCATTCATACAGCGATTGCCCTTGTATATTCGACGCGATCCCTCTGCTTTGGAACCAGACGGGATAGAGGACGAAGCAATCGAGGAGATGCAGGTCTCTCCTACAGTGCCTTCCATCGCAGTAAATGAAGCAGCGAGTCGTAAACGCACTCGTGAGCCCCCATCCAGCAACACGGTGGTCACCACTGGACTCTCGAAGTCCAGCTCCACGGCATTGTCAGTGACTCATGTGTTCTTCTTACCCCTTTATGCAGCGCCAGGGCCGCACTCCGCCTTGGCCTTATTGACAGACGACCTTCGCCAAGGTCTCGCACAGCATCCAGAGCTCATGATATCCTTACTCACTTTCTTTTATGCATGGATGTTATACAAGGGTGATCCACAGGTGCAGCTTATTGCGGCTCATGAGTCCCCAGGGTCGTCTTCTGCGCTGCCTTACGGGCTGCTTTCCCGGCCGAGAACGGATCGCGACGAGAAGGCGTTGCTGCGTCGGCAGCGGCGTGTAGCATGCAACGGTCTTGTCTTTTGCTGTCTGGTGCCCCCCACGCCGTCTCCTTCACCAGGAGGACTGACGGCCTCAACGCTCTTTGCCACAGTTCCTTTCAGCCGCATTGGTGCGGGGCAACTCGGACGGCTGCTCACGGTGACGGGCTCCATTATTCGGCTTTCCGCACCGCGTGTGCTGTGCACCGCTATTCAGTACCTCTGCCAGCACTGCGGTGCGACGAAATGGATGCGGGCGGAGGACGGTGTGCTGGTGTATCCCGGTGTCTGTGAGGGTTCCAGTGGCCTCAAGCGTTGTAAGGGTTACAAGTGGATGCCGATGACTCAGGTTTCGAAATGCGAAGAGGTGCAGTGGTTGAAGGTGCAGGAAACCATCAGTGAGGACGCGTTGCTCTCTTCCGCAAGTACGGAGAGTTCTGGTGCAGCGGGGGGTGGGGGAGTGAACAAGGTGCTCGAAGTAGAGCTGCGTCAACCGTTCCTGGACCGCCTGGCGGTAGGAGACACCGTGATGGTCTGCGGAGTATTGCATACCCGGAGGGACGCTGGTAACGGCAAAGGCAGCTCCAGCGGTCATCAGTTATCACTACATGCATTATCCATTGTCCCGTACGCGAAGGACAATGTGCCGCAGTCCAATGCATGCGGCGCCTCGGATAAGGCGGTGTCATCCGGAAGTCAGGCAGCAGCCACAGGGCTCGATGCCGAAGAGGCGCTGCAGCATGGCATATCCGCGTACCACAGTATACTGCTGCACGAAAAGCAGCGTGCGGGTTTAAGCGGTGTCGCTTCAAGCTCCCTTCGGCATCACAGCGGTACCGCAGCGGAAATGCTTCTCAGCTTTGCGGAGCGGGCGCAGTTCTTTGAAGTGGCGCGACATCCACAGTGGTTCTCCCGTCTCACTGCGACTCTCGCCCCCGGTCTGTTTGGTCTGACCATGGTGAAGGAGGCCTTGATTCTAGCCATCATTGGGGGCAGCGCGGGCGCACCCGCCTCCTCCACCAACTCTTCCGGTTCCGCCACTTTTGTGACCAGTCCGCGAGCAGCAAGCCATGGTGGTGTGCGGCGCAACATTCACGTGTTACTCCTAGGGGATCCGGGTCTGGGGAAGTCGCAGCTGTTGCGTGCGGCGTGTCGGCTGGCGACCCGAAGTGCCTACGTGTGCGCACACACCTCCTCCACCTGTGGGCTCACGCTCACTCTTTCGCGAGATCCCTTGACCGGTGAAGCGAGCTTTGACGCAGGGGCGGTAGTGCACGGCGACGGCGGGGTCACTGGTATCGATGAGATTGACAAGGGCACCAGTGAGCACAAGGCACTGCTGGAGGTGATGGAGCAGGAGTCCGTCAGCGTGGCCAAGGCCGGTGTCGTCTTCTCGATGCCGGTGCAAACCAGTATATTTGCTGCTGGAAACCCAGCGGGCGGGTCCTTTAATTCCTACATGAGCACTACCTCGGCTGCAGGAGGTGTCTCGTTGGCGGAGGCATCAAAACTCTCCCCTGCGTTGCTGAGCCGCTTTGACTTGGTGATTTGTCTTCGAGATTGCCCTGGACAGCCCTGTGGCGAGTGGCCGTACGACAGTAGAGGTCTTCAAACCGCGAACCCGTCTCATGTGAGCTCCACCACCTTGACGCATCATGTGTTGAATGTTCATCGTAGTACTCGACAGCAGGCAGTGCAGCACGGGGTTAGTGGAGAGAAGATTTTACCGCCCCCGCTGCCAGTGTCGCTGGTGCAGCGCTTCATTGCGTTTGCCAGAGCCAGCTGCCACCCACAGCTCCTTCCAGAGGCGGTGGGGGTACTCAAGGCGCATTATCTTGAGGAGCGTGCGCTGGTGCGCGGCTCCAGTTTCAGTGGCGGGGAGCGGCTCATCACACCACGATACCTGCAGTCGCTCATTCGACTCGCTGGCGCACGAGCCAAGGCGGAGCTGCGGTCAGAGGTCACAGAGTCGGATGCGGTGTACGCCGTCGCATTAATGCAAGGCTGTGTCAGCACAGTGCGCCACTCACCCTCGTCCGCAAGATCCTCCTATTCATCTGCGACTGGGCTGAGTGGACTTGCCACAGAAGCACCAGTGGTCAGAGCCCCTCGGACCAAGAAATCGAGTCAACGAGAAATGGTTGTGGAAGCACTCAAGGCTACTCTTGTGCGGCAGCACAGCGAGCCGACGGGTAAACAGTCGAGTGGGGTGGCGCATCGTCTGAGTCGGCGCACTATTCTTGAAGTGTGTGAGGAAGTCGGTTGCAGAGACCCCAATGCGATGCTCCGACAGTTGAATGAGTACGGTGTACTGCTTCAGTCTGGTGAAATGTTTGTTCTCCGTAATGTTTGACAGAGCCCAATCTTTTGATGTGGTACAGTTGGAGCTGCAGTTTTCTAGTTTGTAGCTTGGAGGAATCTATAGACACAAGCAAATAACGATAAACAGTAGTCCATATTTGTTTTTGTAAAAATAACTGATACACATTACAGAAATGCTTCAATCTTCAGGCATTTTTCACTTTCTCTATCTTTTTTTTGTTATCCGTTAATGTGGCTACGCCGACGGAAGTACATTGAAAAGCAGACAAAGATTTGAAGACGACTAATCGAAAAAGAGAACTACATCACTAGGTAGAAGTTCTTCTTCGAACTTCTCTGATCATGGCGCGGGGTTTACTTTACATCACAGCCCCTTTACTTCGGCGTGGTAAGCCGAGACCACGTGCAGGTATGTTTCCGGCCAAGTACCGCCGTGTGCCTATGCTCCTGAAGCCGCAACAAGGTGGACAACAGTACTTCTCCGATTTCCTCACACGGCGTGCCAATGAAGACATTTTGGATTCGCAACGCCAGCAGAATAGAGGGGCTGCGTTTGGTGGACTCGGATTTATGAGCGACAACTACAGCACCGAGGCCGCCAACGCCACTGACGAGGACCAGTTTCGGGTACAGCAGCAGAGTGAGGGTCTTCATCCCCGGCTGCCTCAGATGGATGTGCATCAAATGCTTCATGGCGCGACGCCAGCCGCAGTAGAGGGGGAGATGCGCCAGCTGCAGGCTATGGACGGCTTTCAAACCCAACGCAGCTTTAATGAGCGCCAGTGGTATGATGAGGAGCTTCAGAGACGCAATGAAGAGAGCAAGCGCCAGCGCCAGACTGGCGGTGGCTCAACGGATGGAGGAGAGTCAGCCCAGCAAGAGCCGTCCGACAACAGCGAAACGGTTTCAGAACTTCCAGAGCGCATTCTTGGTGATGATTATTTCCAAAGTCGCTACGGCTTCTCGCTTTTGCGCAGGGAGCGAGAGGCGCAGGCAGCTGCCGCTGCTCCACAGGTGCCTCAACACCTTCAAGGCCACCCCGCTGCGGCGCAAGTGCTGGCGAAGGAGTACCACACTGGAACCAGTAGCTCCACTACTGGTGGTTTAACGGCGTATTCACAGCTGGATATGTGGGCCGAGCTCCCCAAGTATCACCGAGAAATGATCTTTCTGTACTTGATCTCACGACGACGCAACACCTACGCGGTGGCATACGACTACTACGGTCGCCGGTTCTTACACCCGTATACCGCAGGGAATCGTGGGTTGAAGGGTGGCGACCGAGGCTTTCGTGGCGACGGCTCTACAGACAATGGACATCAGGTCACTTCCGCCTATCTGAACGATTTGATCCCAAAGATACGGGAGTCGCGTGCAGAAGCAGGCTTACCGCCGTTAAAGCGTGGAGACAAGGTGGACGTGGTATTGCGGGTCATGGGCTTCTACAATGGCCGTCAAGGTGCGGTGAGGGCTGTTCAGGATCGCAGTGCAGAGTTTAACGTCCGTTATGTGGAGGACATCACACCGTTTCCTCTCAACGGACCCAAGATGCCGAAGGGAGTGTTTCGATAAGACCTATTCCATACTTTGTGTCTTAACGGCTTAATACGATCAATTAATCAATCGTTTTCTGAAACTACAATTTGCATGTTTGTCTTTCTCTTTCATTTCTTTATAGAACGAATCTTGATTGAAGCCCATGCAACCCTCTTCATAAAACCCTGAACTCCCTGTACTTTGTGCAATTTTCTTCTTCTTTCTTTCTTTTTTTTTTATCGCAGCTTCTTTCTTCTTCAATCTATCTTCCGTTCAGAGACTACATCATGTCCAAGTACGCCTACGATCTTGTGGTGATTGGCGCCGGCTCTGGTGGACTCGAGGCTGGATGGAACGCCGCCGCCCTCTTTAAGAAGAAGGTGGCCGTCATCGATGTCCAGGCTATGCACGGCCCACCCTTCTTTGCGGCCCTCGGCGGCACCTGCGTCAACGTCGGTTGCGTCCCCAAGAAGCTCATGGTAACCGGGGCCACCTACAAGGACACGATCCGTGAGGCCACCGGTTTCGGCTGGGATGTCGATTACAAGGCGCTTCGCCCGAGCTGGAAGAAGCTCATCGAGGCCAAAAACAAGGCCGTTGGGGATATCAACAAAAGCTACGAGGGCATGTTTAAGGACACCGAAGGCCTAACTTTCCACTGCGGGTGGGGTGGCCTCAAGGACGCCCACACTGTGGAACTGCGTGAAAAGGAGGCGCTGGACAGCAAGGTGATTGAAACCCTCAGCACCGAGTTCATCCTTCTCGCGAGCGGCTCCTGGCCGCAGAAGCCCAACATTCCTGGCGTGGAGCACACCATCAGCAGCAACGAGGCCTTCTATCTGCCGGAGGTACCAAAGAGAGTACTAGTAGTTGGCGGAGGCTACATTGCGGTCGAGTTTGCTGGTATCTTCAACGGCTACAAGCAACCGGATGCGCAGGTGACGCTGTGCTACCGCCAGGACGTCATTCTTCGTGGCTTTGACATGGAGATCCGCAAGGCCCTCACCGAGCAGCTCAAGGCGAATGGCATTAACGTGATGACCCGCGAGAACCCTGCTAAGATCACCGTCAACGCCGATGGCTCGAAGCGCGTCACTTTTGAGAGTGGGAAGGAGGAAAACTACGACCTGATCATGTACGCTACCGGTCGCACACCGCGCTCCAACAAGCTCCAGCTTGACCGCGCCAACGTGGAGGTTTCGAAGAACGGCGCTGTGAAGGTGGATGCCTACTCCAAGACCAACGTCCCCAACATCTACGCCATCGGAGACGTGACCGACCGAGTTATGCTCACCCCTGTCGCAATCAATGAAGGCGCTGCCTTTGCAGAAACCGTTTTCAATAACAACCCCAAGACCACGGACCACAGCAAGATCGCCTGCGCTGTTTTCTCGATCCCACCCATTGGTACCTGCGGCATGATTGAAGAGGAGGCAAGTGCCAAGTTCCCCAAGGTCGCCGTGTACGAGTCCACCTTCACTCCTTTGATGCACAACTTGTCGGGCTCTACCTACAAAAAGTTTATGGTGCGTGTGGTCACGAACTACGAGACCGGTGAGGTGCTGGGCACGCACATCCTCGGCGAGAACTCTCCCGAAATGATCCAGAGCGTTGGTATCTGCATGAAGATGGGAGCCAAGATTTCGGACTTCTACAGCACTATCGGTGTTCACCCTACTAGCGCGGAAGAGCTCTGCTCTCTTAAGACGCCAGCGTATTACTATGCTAACGGCAACCGTCAGGAGAAGCTCGAATCGAGTTTGTAAGCAAAAGAGAACGGAGGAAAGGAAAAAAAGAAGAAAAATGTCCTTCAAACTCGGATTGTAAAATGCAGTGTTCCATATTTCATTCCATATCAGAAGAAGGCAAAGTTTGCTAAACGTTTTGTCACTATTCGATACATTCTATTGATTTTTCTATTACTATTCGTTACTCGTTGTTTTTCAACCTGTTGTTCTTTTAGAACAAATTATTCATTTGATGTTTTTTTAGCGCTGTTTAAGTTTCTGTAATTATTGTTATTATTATTGTTGTTCTTTACTTCGCTGCAGTGGAGAGATGTGCATGGTGTGTGAACAAAACAGCTTTTCGCTCCTGTTCTCCAGGTTTAAGAACAATATGCAGCTGAAGCGTAACAAGGCGTGAGTAAGACAAAGGCACACACAAAAGGATAAGATTGCGTTTTGTCGTTTGAAAAGGTTTATTTTCGTACTTACAGTTCTGAATGGAGAGCAAGATGAGGAGGCTTCTTTTTATATATTACAGTTCGTATTAAGCATTCGTTCCTTCTCTTCTTTTT
Organism: Vickermania spadyakhi; assembly: GCA_030849815.1. Lineage (NCBI taxonomy): Eukaryota > Euglenozoa > Kinetoplastea > Trypanosomatida > Trypanosomatidae > Vickermania > Vickermania spadyakhi. The sequence continues at coordinate 62,538 of JASAOA010001770.1, forward strand.
TTTATTAAAATGATGCTTTTTAAAACAATATTTTTTTCAAACTTCTTTCTTTGTTTATATTAGTTTGTGTAGGAGTGTTTTTTTTCCGCTTCGTGTACGTTTTACTCTTCCCTTTGTTCATGCGCTATTTCACCTGTCGAAGCACCTTAAGGCATACAATCGAGTGATATTCCAACAATTCCTTTTGCTTTCTTTTTTCTTGTGTTTATCTTTACTTGGCAGTAGCCGTGCTCTGATGTGGAAGTAATGTTATGGCTGCTCTTTCTTCAATAACATCCTTTTTACTGGTGTCTCTTCCCTTATATATTTTTATCGATTGAAATTGTAAAATAGATATAGCTTCTGCAGCGTTAGCAGCGTGATTGAGCGTTAGAGAGAGTGCGGAAGAGACTGTTCTTATATACCTGGTCTAGATAGACTCTTCTTTATTCTTGATCACCACTGCTTAGTAACTGGAACTCTCAAAACCCGTAAAACAAGAACTAACCGCAACAGGGGAAAGAAGCAAAAGGGCAGAAGCATGACCGCTTCTACGTCTTCATCGGCTGCATCGGGTTTTGAACAGCTTGGTGTGGAGGGTTGGCTCGCTCGGCAATGTGCCAGCTTGTCGCTCTGTCGCCCAACTCCGATTCAGAGTCAGTGTATTCCGCCCATTTTGCAGGGCAGTCACGTTCTCGGCGGCGCTGCCACGGGAAGTGGTAAGACCGCAGCGTTCGCGCTCCCTATCTTGCAGCGGCTTTCTCAAGAGCTGTATGGCATTTTTGCCGTGGTACTGACCCCCTCCAGAGAGCTGGGGTACCAGTTGGCTGATCAGTTCATCGCTCTAGGTGCCCCTCTCCGTCTACGAACGCTTCTGGTGATGGGTGGCACCTCGCACAATGATCAAGTTCAAGCCATTAAATCTCGGCCCCACTTGCTCGTGGCTACCCCAGGACGATTATGTTTCTTGTTTCGCACGTTTGAAGCAGAGATCACCTCGGCGCTAAAATTTCTCAGGTTTCTCGTTCTGGATGAGGCGGACCGGCTGACGGAGGCGGAGCTGGGAAGAGACGTGCGGTGGCTGCTGGAATACCACTTGAAGCCCTCCGCACGGCGTCAGGTGCTCATGTTCTCCGCTACCCTTCACCCTCGATTGTACGCTACTCCTTCTTCTCCGAAGGCTGCCGTAAGAGGCGAGAGCAGGGATGAGAACGATGAAACTTCATGGCTATCCTTGCTCGGGATTGAGGATCCGAAGTCGTTGGTCGTTGTTCACGTGAGCCNGAAGATGCATTTCATGGGGATGCGGCTATTGGGGGTGAAAACCGATTGAACACCACTCACAAAGTGGAAGCAGATGCCTCTTCGGCATACCGTATCCCCTCCACCCTTCAGAACACTTATCTCTTTCTACCCAACATGGTGAAGCTCCCCTACTTGGTCGCCACGCTTCGCGCCTTAGGCAAAGATCAAATGACGATTGTGTTTGCGAATTCCTGTTTTCGAGCGGAGCTGGTGCGGCTGGTGCTGCAGCTGCTCGGTTTCCCTGTGTGCAGCCTGCACTCCTCTCTTCAATCGCAGCAGCGGCTGAACAATCTGGCAATGTTTAAAGCAGGCATTTCGAAAGTGCTGGTCGCCACGGACATCGCGTCTCGTGGTTTAGATATCCCAGAAGTGGGAGTAGTGCTACACTATGACATGCCGAAGCAGGCGGAGTCGTTTGTGCATCGTGTAGGTCGAACGGCTCGTGCGGGCCGACGCGGTCTCTCTGTCGCCATGATCACAGAGCGTGATATAAGTCTGGTGAAGCATGTGGAGCGCCAACTGGGCACCACCTTAGTGGCTTGGACAAGAACAGAGGGTGAAGAAAACGGAGTGGAGCAGGAGATGGGGTCTTCAAAGAATAAAAAAGCCAACAGTGCTCCCATGGAAAAGAAAAAAAGGAACTCCGCAGCTGGCACTCCATTTGTGGAGGAGGAGGAAGTGGTGAAAATTCTAGATGAGGTCTCGGAAGCGAAAGTAACGGCGCTGCAGCAGGTCACGGAGAAGCTCAGCAGCAGGACCCAAACTCTAAAGCAACAGGCTTCAGAGAAGAAAGCTGCTCAGTTGGAATCCAGGCTGCAGAAGTCTGTGGAGAGCCGGGCTCTTAGAGAAGAGAAAAAGTCGGAGATGAAGAAGGTGCGTAAAGCGATACAAGATGAAAGTCCCGTAGAGACCGGCAAGACGATTGAGGGGGTGCAACAAACGCCACTAGAGGAGTCAACGAAGAAACCCCGAGCGTCGGCGGAGCCCAACGGAAAAGGAAAGCGAAAACGTTTGAGAAAGGACATGGAAAGCAGTACAGCTGGAGGAAAAAGGAAGAAACATATGTGATAATTTTTTTTGGCGTCCATTTCGTATTCAGGGTCAAGGTTTATCTTCTTATATAGCAGACTTGGGCCTTTAGTTCGAGCGTTTTATTGTTGGTGTTAATCTTTTTTTATTTTTTTAAATTCCATGCCACGTTTAACAGTAATGAGATAACATAAAGGACTTGAGAAAGAAAGGAAAAGAGTAGCAGCAATTTTTGTAACCATGTGGAGCAGAATTCGCACTCTCGATGTCATTGATGATGTATACTGTTGATTCTCTAATTGTTTCCCCCACCCACCCCAAATTTCATTATCTTCTTCTTGTAGAGCTTATAGAGGTGAACAAGTTATTCTGTTCACCGACAAACCAAGAATACGTATTTTCCCTGAACTGTATAAAAATTAGTTTGTTACAGATTGTAAAACACCGATTGCTGATTGATTTGTTTTCTCATATCATAATATTACCTCTGTAGCCACGGACTGAAAAAAAGATTCATTTCTACTCCATAGAAATTAGAATTAGAGGGAGTAGACTATAACGAGCCCATCAGACGGAGAATCAGCAACAATAAGAATAATAGTAATTTAATTTTCTTTACATCTTTCATCAAGTTATCATTTACCGTTCCAAAGCTAACCATGACAGATCCTATGGATGATGGCAGAGAGCTGCCCAACTTTGATAACCACTATAGCAATGCAACCCTTATCGATACGTGGAGGGAGGATCGGTGGTCCCATGACGCCAAGGGCGGCCGCCTCCCTTTCACCTTAAGTGGTGTCAGTCAGAAGCAGCAAGTGACAGACGCCAAGATGTGGGCCAAGCTGCTATCCACTTATCAGGAGGCCTTCGACACCGGTCCATGGGACTCTCCAACCCCGATGACACGCCCTCATGGCTTAGGCAAAGAGCTGCTGCTCGGCACGGGGGAGGATTTGGACTTTCATGGCCAGCCCATCAGCTGGGACTACGGGTCATTTCTTCCCAAGCCAAAGGATGCCGTCTCTCTCCCAGCACTGTCCGCGAAGGCGTCGTTGGGCAAGGAAAGGACGCCCCTAACAGCACTGGAGCAGCGCCGCGTGGAGTTGCTGCTTGCAGCGACTTCATCCGCTCAGCAACAAAGCGGTGTGAGCAACTTGTACGAGAGCAACTACCCCCCTCGTCAGCTTGACGCGCTTCCAAAGACTTTCGGTGATACAACGGGGCGTCTCAACGAGCTCTCCACAGAACCTGGCATGCTTCCTGACTACAGCCGATGGGACAAGCACATTACCACTCGCATGGCGATGGATCTCCCTGTAGAGCAATTCCAATTTCAACGGACTGTCCCCCCGCCGACTGTGAAGCCAAACGAGTAGGAAGCGCACAGCTAGAGTGCACGCATCTCACTTTAACAACCTCTGCACGTGTTGACATCCTGAAGTGAAAAATGTGTAGCCGCCCTTGATCATATTCGTGCTCTTGCGGCGTAGACAATCTAAAGTCTTTTTTTTTTCTAAATTTCTGACTTTAATTGTTATCTATTTATTTTGCTTTTTCACATAGCAGCTCAGTGGGATAGACTTAACGCACGAGATGATGTTTGAGTTTACGTTGCTTCTTGATGTATCATTTACCTTTATGAGGTCTATGCTGGGTAAGGAATGGGTTAGTTATGAACAGAGTTATAGGTTACAACCGTGTTCACCTATGCGAGTTCAATATTATAATGTCACACCAGTATGTACCGTTCGAGATCGGTTACAAGGTTAATATGTACTAACGATTCCCAGAAGCTGTTCGCAATGCAAAAGATTTCTGATTAACAATGTAGTATTTTTTTATATCTTCCTTCTGTTTCGATTTTTCTTTCTTTGCTATAATTAATATTTAACAACTAACAATCCATCCCCACAGTATTCTTCTTTGTTTTCATAGAACTCTCGATCTTTAAAAAAATTGGTTTTTGTTTTTTACGTGCTAAAGCTCTACTTCTCAAAGCTCTGCACGGTTTAGCGTACACCAATATCTAATCTCGACAACTAATTCTTTGAACTCACTTCTTTTCTTCCCCAAATATTACAATACCCTCTTATCTATATATATATATATTAACGATTAGATTTCCACCATGGAAAACGTGATCACCGAGTACCAAGAGAAGTACCAATGGGTTGGACTACCCCCTCGTGACTTCATCGACGATAAGGATGACATCATCAACAATACCACTTATGAAAGTGATCCAAACATGTACATTTCCACTCAGAATGACGCTTACAGAGACTACG
>JASAOA010001771.1:0-68272 GCA_030849815.1 Vickermania spadyakhi
CTTTCTTCGAAGCACTTTTTTGCGAATGATCTTCTTCTTCGATCCATCCGGCATTTCCACCATCTCAATGGTCACCTCCAACACCTTGTCAGCAAGGGTGTCTCCCTCTCCCGTACCGTCGCCTCTCTCACACTCTCCCGCACTCGCCTTCTCGTGAAGGGAATGATTTCCAGCCGCCGCTGCCGCTATACGGCTATTCGCCTTGCCGTGTCCCTCCTTCTCCAGCTGTGGCTGCGTCTTACCCCTGTTGTCTGCCGGAGGTGGCGGGCTGAACTTCTTGCCCTCTCCTAGCTGATTATGAAGGGCGGGATTCACGTTACGGAGCAGCGACGGCTCTTCAGCGGCGTTCTTTCGCATCCGTTGGACACATTTTTTGTTGGTGTTTGCCGTTGGATCATTCATGGAAGAGGCGTGATGAAGAAGACCATTTTTTCTTTCTGTCGTGCCCGCGAAAACACCCTTCTTCTTCTCGTCGATGTGTGTCGCTGCTTCAACTCCCCCTTCAAAGTCTTGAACCTGTACTGCTTCCTGCGCCCGATGGTCCGCGTCCTTTCGAGTGCGGATGGGCGGGGTACAACTCCAGTTCTCTTCCGCTTCTCGATAAAGTCGCTGTATCTCCCCCTCTGTGAAGGGGCTGGCGTACAACTGTGACTGCGGGATCGATAGCGTAGGAATTTGATTCGCCAAGTTGTGCATTCCAGGGAGTCCACTTGCATTCCGACCGGTGTTCAGGGGAGGGGGGTGGTGGAGCATCCGGTACCGGCTGCTGGGCAAGCCGTTGGCCGCGCCACCGCGAGGGGTGACCACATCGCTGGACAACAGCCGCGGACTCTCCACCGCACTGAGGCGACTGGCTTCCAGTGGGGGGTCCGCACTGTTCCAGCTGGTTTCACTGCCGTGCCGACCGCCCATGGCGTCGTCGGGTGGCCCCCCCGCCCCTGTGGAGGGTGCAGGGTGCCACAGTGGGAGAGGCAGACGGCGTTCGCCACGCGCGGAGAGGAGGAGCTGCCGCGCCGCCTCCTCCTGCGCTGCGGTCGGCGGCCCGCGTGGCGTGCAGAGCCCCACAAGGGGCGGCACCACGCGTGTGAACGGAGCGGGGGTGCCCCTCACCGGCACGGCGCTGGGGAAGGGAGACTCTGCCGTGCTGCTGCTGCGGCGGCTCTGGCTCCCCCCGCCTGCCAGACTGCGTTCCCGTGAGTCCGTGACGTCGTTCCTACGACACCGTGTGGGAACCCCTCGCGCGGACAAGGGCGGCCTCATCGACGACGGGCTCACGCCACCCGTTGACGTGGTGGTGGGGAAATGCAGAGGTAGGGAAGGTGGCGAGAGGTGGCTCGGCGACAAATCCATATGGTGCGGAGAGCCTGGAGACTGTGACGAAGGAGCGTTCTCGAGGTGCTTCGCCACCTCCCCACTGCCACCCTCTTCCGCCTTGTCGTCCAGCTTCCACTCAGAAAGGGTGGGGCTGAAGAGCGGAGATGGGAACGCAGCGGACTTGCCGAGACCGAATGGATGGCACGTGGTTGCCGAGTCCTCTAGCTGTTGCGGTGATCCCACGGCGTTGGTGTTTTGCTGTCCCATCATGGTACGCACCGAAAGAGGGAGTCGAGGGGTGGGGTAGAGCACACGCTCCTCACCGCTGCAAGTCCCATGACACTGAAGCCCTTCCTCAAAGGCCACGTTAAAAATACGGCGCATGGAAACCACCTCGCTGTACAGGAGACGGGAGCGAAGGAAGGTTTCATGTGAAAGAAGTTTCTCCAGGTTCGATTGCCACGCGTCATTGGGCGGCAATAACACCGCCGCCGCAGAGTTATTGGGTGTGGGCGAGGGAGAGAGCGCCGTGGTGGACAGTGCCTTGGGGACAGAAGAAGGGGCCGCTACGCCTCCGGCCCTTCCTCGTGTCGGCGTGACGCTGGGGGCTGTCGCTCGTGCCGGAGTGCTGGGCTTCAGTGCGGCCGCTCTCGTCACGGTGGCTCGTGATGATGGAGAGTTCATGTGCGAGGGATAGAATTAGAAATGAAAACAAACAAACAAAATAGCACAAGATCTCTACCTATGGGTTGTGAAAACAACGTGTCAGAGTCGAGTGCAAAAGACAATATTTTAGTACTAAAAACCAAAAAAAAAAAGCCAAAGACCCCTTAAAAATAAAAATATAAAATTAGTATAATTAGTAGCATAGTAGAAGAGAGAAATTAAGAGATAAAAAGAGGAAAGGGGAGAGGGAAAAGAACAGAAAGATTCTTCAATCCGAATACGCACTACATTTTTTCTAGTCTTATTTTGTTTTGGATGTTCGTATCCGAGAGGATTTCCAGACAGACGTTTTGTATATCAGAAGAAGAGAAGTAACGTTAAAATCTGTTGTTGTTTTTTTTTGTCTGGTGAGAAAATCATTTGTTTCTCAATTTTTCATTGATGTCAATAAGCAAATCAATTCAAAAAGCTCCCTACGCCGAGAGAGGTAAAGAGCAATCGAAATTACACACTCTCTCATCACCTTCCATTCCATCCATCAATAGTATCCACGACACAACGATGAAATATCCTTCTTCTGGACTCTCTCTGTGCTCTATTATATATAATTTTACCTATCTAAATTGTTTTTGTTTTTTTTTTTTAGAAAAAAAAAACACCAATCGTCTCTTCATCTGTACGACAGGATGCTGTTGGTTGGTTGAAGTTAATTTATCGTTCAAGTAGTTTTTACCGTTTTCCCGTTCATTTCCCCTTTCCACGCTTCTCGGACTCATCCGAAAGGGATCGACATCCGCGTCTTCCGCATTGAGAAGTTTCGTGTGGAAAGGCACCTACCACACACCTTCTCATCCTCAAAAAAGAAAAAATAAGCAAAGCAAAAATAAAGGAAATACATATATAATAATAATAATAATATAGGAGTAATAATAATAAAATAAATGAAGGGCTCACACTCCAAATTGAATAGAAAAAAAGAAAAGAAAAAAGATGGATCCAAAAATAAGAAATGATAAATCAATCAATCATATATAGTACATTAAAATAGAATAGAGTCATTGTTCCCGATATTATTACACTCACTATGTCTATCATTCTCTCTATTCTATTTCTAAAAAAAAATATTTATTATTATCTGTTACCTGCTACTTCTTCCGTTTCACATTTTTCTCACGAACGATTCTCAATCAGGATGAGACTACAGTTATCGAGCCCAATACCCTCTTCATTGTCTTCCGGCGCCACGCACTGCGCAAAGATTCCTGTGGCAGCAGTGAGCAGCGTCGCATCGATCACCGAGCCGTTGCGGAGCCCCAGCGGCGAGTTCGTCTCTCCGCCCTTGTCCGCCTCCTTTCCCGTTGCGTGGGATTCCTCGGGTTCCCGGAGATGATGAGCATGTCCTCGACGATCACTCGGAAAGCTGATTTCGGACCCCAAGTCTTCTTCCATCAGCTCCAACAGGTGCGCGGCATCCGACTCCAATTGCTCCTCCACCGTGTCCGGCTCGCTTGCCTTCCCCTCCTTCAGGTCCTCGGATGGCTTTGCTGTCTCGGGAACACCAACAAGTTTCCCCTCTACGCCACCTTTTGCAGCGTTTTTCTTTTCGGCCAAGCTCTCCCGCAGTTCCTCCTTGGTCCGGCGGCGTATCTTCTTTGGACCGCGGCGACGCTGCTCGACGAGCTCCTTCCCCACCGTCACCGCCTCCAGCGTACTCTCAGCCACCACCAGGTCGTTCGCGGTGTTGGTCAAGGCGTAGTGCACCTGATGCCGCGTCAGGGTATCCCACACCCCGTCACACGCCAGAATGACACCCCACCGCTGTCCTCCGGCTGCGTTGGGCACCGGCCGCACAGTGACATCCGGGATACACGACACCGCCTGCTCCCCCTGCGGCTTCCCCCCACACTGCTTAAAGTCAAAATCCCCCAGCGCTCGAGGCACGGCAAGCAAGCCTTCGATACGGCCTTGGCTGATGGCGTAGCCCGCCTCCACGATACGCGCCTGTTCCTTCGGGTCCGCGATGCGGTGGGTGGTGCTGATAGGAATAATCTCTCGTGCATTGTACAGCGCCGCACCGCTGTCGCCGACATTGGCGCACAAGATAAAGTTACTGGTGATTCCCACAATGCAAGCGGTGCAGCCCACACAATTGTAATCCCCACGCGAGCCCTCCGGGGTATTCTGCAGGTACTTATCCAAAGACTGCAAGGCATCCACCATGATGTTCGTGAAATACCGACGTAGCATCTCCATCTCATTCACGGTGACGGTACTAGCAGCAAACGGGGCCACAGGGTTTAGGGAGGGTGGTGCGCACGCCACACTCTCCAGCGGACTGCTGAAGGAGGGATACACGCTGACGGACCCCAAGTGACCGACTGGCGTTGGTGAAATACCAGCCGCCGCAGGGGTGTAGTTCGCGGTGGTCATGCTCGTGGTGAACGCTCCGGTGCTGAACGACGTACTCGCGTTGGGGAGTGTCCCGCTGGCGGCGGTGTGCTGGTGGGGGTGGTGCGTGTACTCCTCCGCCACGGACTGACGCCACGCCAGCACTGCAGCCGCTGCGTGGCTCTTCCGCCGCTGGGGGGGTGTCTGGCGAGGGGTGCCATGGTGGGGGTGCGGGTAGCTCGATGGATGCTGGCCATCGCCGTGGGCTGCGGCATCGGGTGCGGCTTGTCCTGGTACCAAGAGGTTCTGGGTGTGGTGGTTCGTCTCCGTCCCAAACATGGTCGATGCCGCATGCTCACGGAGACTGCTCGCTGTAACGGGGAGAATGAAACTGCTGGCAGCGTGTGGCGATGGCGCAGCGGTCGGGGGCCCGCTGGCATTGGGCCTCCCAAGATTCTTCATCAAGGGGGGGGAGGCGTTCGACAGACTCGCGTTGAAGCCTAAGGGCGGCGGTAAGGCGAAGGAGTGCTCCGGGGTGGTGAGCGCCGCACCACCGCCAGGGGTCTGCGCCAGCTGCAGCGACGCCGTCAGACTCGGCGCGTTACTTCCCGCGGCAGCGGCAGCGGCGGCCGCGACCACCGCCCGACTGAAGCGGTGATTACTTCCCGACGAATAGCGGGAGAGCGGGGCGCCGCCCCCCGCTGTCTGGCCGAGGGAAGAGAGGGTGTGGCTCGGGATGTCCGGTGCGGGGCGGAAGGGCAGCTGGTGCGGCGAGGGCGGAGGCGGGAAGAAGGGCATCCCGAGGGACGGGGACGGCGGTGCGCCGCTCGGCAGATACGCTGGGACTCCACTCCCCACCGTCATGCTATTCGCGTTGGGGTGGAGATACTCTGGATGCATCGCAGCGGGACGCATCATCGTCGTCGCACCCGATGGGGGGACCTCCACCGCTCCGCCGATCAGACTGGACTGAAAGTTGGGCGTGGACGTCATCCCGCCGCTCTCCGGAGAGGAGGGCGAAGCAGTGTGGCGGGGTGCGGTCGGCTGCATCCCAGACGTCGACGGGGAACTCCCCACCGTGTTCACGCTGGCAGCGGCGGTGTCGGCGTTGATGTGGAAAAGCAGCGCCCTCGCGTAGGGCTCTTCCTCGTTGCGCACTCTCGCAATAGCGTGGCGGAGGTGCGTCTCGAAGTGCACTGCCGCCAGTTTCGCCACCGTGTCACCCCCGTGGCCGTCAAACACACAAAAGACGGCCATGGGTATTCTACGCTCCTTGGCGCTGGAGGGTGTCGGCTTGTGAAGGAAGTCGGAACCCTCTCCCTCGGAAGGCGGCTGCTTTTTCGTTTCTTCACTCGTCTCCTTGTCGTTGGGCTTCTCTTCGGCGCGGAACTCGGGAATGTACACCAGAAAGGCGGCCTCCGCATCCTCCTGTGTGGTACGCCAGCCTCGCACACTCGCCCCGAGCGCAGCGAGCTTGGACACCGCGTGACCCACTGCGACACAGGGCTCGCTCAGCTGCACTGGGGTGAAATCAAAGTGCTTTGGAGAGGATCCCAACCGCGGCAGCCCCGCGTGCGGATGCGGCGGCGAGAAGGACGTGGGAGGTTGGACGTGCGGCGACGCAGCGGTGTGCCACCCGACCTGGGAGACGGAGACCTGTGGCGGGGAGACCACGGGGTGGCCCCCTCCAGAGGGCTGCGGTGGCGTCTGGGCGAGCGGTACGACCACCCCATTTATCCCTGGTGCGGGTGCGGCGGCGGTGAAGAGAGAGGAGCCGGGTTTGGTGAGCTCCATTTGATGCGGTTGCTGTATCCACTGCGGGCTAGTGTGCGTGCGGGTGCCTCGCAGTAGGCCCTCCAACTGAAAGGGAGGGCGGCAATCTAAGGGCGAGAAACCCTCCATTGCGTAGCTCGCCGCACCGACTTCCAAGCCCAGACTCATCGCTCCTGGGCCTCCAGCAAAGTCCCACCCACTGCCTCTCCGAGTCAGCCGCTTGCCGCTGACTCGGAGAGGGCTCACCTGCTGGCCACCACCCCCTTCCGAATCCGTGTGGAGTTGCGCAGGGGTGGTGACCTTCCCATTCGCAGTGTTGCCGGCGACACTGGGAATACGCCGCGGACTACCGCACTGCGAGGGAATGGAAATGAGGCTGTCGACACCGCAGGAGAGTGGGGGCTGTCGCGGGCTCGTGGCATCCCCATCGCCTTTCTCTCCGCTGGCTCGTTGCCATTGCATTAACTGCTGGGCACTCATCACGGAGGATTGTAACTTGTTCCTTACCGCCTTGGTGGCCAGCGTTGGGGGATGGAGCGGAGAGCCGCCCACACCACTGCCGAAGGTGTTGCTGTTCATGTGAGTCCTTCCACCACTGAGGGGTGGTCGAAAGGGAGTGGAGCCACTGCCGCTCGCCCGCATCACCCCACCCCTCGCTTCTGGGCTGTTGGGGCTTCTGGGGACGGAGGGGCTCGACATCGGACTACCACTCGCCGCAGCAAGACTCCCCACGGTGTGGCTCTGAGTGAGGAGCGCCGCACTGGAAGCGTTGTCAGGAGGGAAAGACGGCGTGACGCCTGCGGAGGGCGGTACCAACGTGGCCGGCGTGGGGGGTGGCGGCATCGAGGGTCCGGGTGGGACCATCAGGGCTGGGGTGTGGTTCGTTAGACTCTCCAGCGTAGCGTTGGGGATCTGACTGGTGTTTGGACTGGTGTACTGTTGCGGGGTGGTGCTTATTCCAGGGGCCCCCATCATTTGATGGCTGTCCCTGCCGAGCATGGGGTTCAGGAACTCCTCGTCCTCGTCTTCGTCTTCTCCAGGGACCCGAAGGGTGGCGGTGTATCCGATGCAGTGAATGTCTCGAACAGGGGTTTGCCAATACGTCCCACGGGTGTAGGCGAGGTGATCGACGAGCTCGTCGTACATCTCGGTGTATTTCCAGGTGAACCGTTGACATTTCTCACACCAAAAAATACGGTTAAAGCTGGACATGATATCGGTAATGTTGAGGAAGAGCGTGCACTCCTCCGGGTTTCGGGAGTGATGTCGCGAGACGTGGGAAGGACAGAAGGATTCTAAGCAGTGCATACACAGAAATGAAGACGGACTTCGGGAACAGTACGCACATTTGGAGAAGAGCTGATGGGCGTTGAAGCGACTGAAATCCGGTCCCATGTAGTCCTTCGTGATGAAGGCCTCATCACAGCGACACGCCCCACTGCCGTAACCATCTTCATCGTCGTCCTCCTCCTCTTCGTCAGGGTTCGGCAAGGGTTTCTTCAAGTACCGCTCCACCTCGTCTCTCGTGTTCAGGAGGAGGACACTCCCCGTACGCTCAAACTGGAGCCGAGCCATGACTTTGGAGTCGGAAACCGGGGCACGACGCGGAGAGCGGAGGACGCCGCCCGTTCCTACAGGCAAGGAAGGGGACGAGACGGTGGAGCCCGAGAGAGCCCCGGCAGCCGTGCCAATATTCTTGGAGGACAAGCCATCCAGTCCGTCCTTTGAAAAGCAAGGCGAGGTCGCACTACCGCCTTGCGAGAAGGACGGATTCGAATGCGTGGCGCTGGCAGTGGCGTTGTGGGCTGCTGATTTCGAGTCCGCGGCGGCGATGCACGGCGGCTCAAAATCTGGTGGTTTCTGTTCTGCATCGGGCTCCACGGCGTAGTGCGGCGCAATCACCCCAAAGAGCGATCGCGAAATGTTCAGCGCCACCTCCGTAGGGTCGCCCTGGTTGTTCATTGGACTGCTAATCAGCACAGCTGTGGTCACGCCGGTGTTGCCCCCGCCTCCACCGGTGAGGGGGTGGACGTTGGTGTTCGTGTTCGCGGGACGGAAGGGGTGCCGCTGCAGGTCCTTCGCGGCGTCGCCCGTTACCTCTTCTCCCTCCGCTGCCAGCGGGGACGCGCTGTCAGGGCTGGCGGAGGCGTCCTCGGCGGCTGGAATGGCACCCGTTTGGACCATGATGTCACGCTCCGTTTGGTAGGTGGGGATGAAGATGTGCTCCACCGTCTCATTGAATCCCACCGGGCCCTCGACCGCCTCCTCCTCCTCCGCCTCCTCGTCCTCATCCGAGCTGTACACCATCGCCACCGGGCCGAGACGATTGGCGTTCACCAGGAGCGCTGTATCGAGACCACTTCGACGCTTCGCTCGGCGTGCGTTTCGGGAGCTCCCGCTGTAGGCCTCCACCCCACCCAACACGGTGTCCTCGTCCTCGTCCGGATCGTCCTGCGGCGTGTCCGACCGCACGCCATGCCGGCCGCTGCGTGGTGGAATCCTTCCCTCCACCCCGGAGGGTGATCGCTCTGTGAGACTCGTCACTGGAGGCTCCACCTCGGAAGAGGGAAGGCCTTCACTGCTGCTGTGGGGATGGAAGTGGCTGCTGACCGGAGGGGCTTGACTGCCACGGTGGGGGTGGAAATTAGGTGCGTCGCGGGCTCGATCCCGCGGCTTTCGGGATCGCCGGGACTGGCGCTCTGCCGCGGCAGGACGTCGACGGCTCATCACCGAGATTTCAAGGGTGGAGAAGGAGCGCGTGCGACGGTTTTCACGTGTGGCGATGGAGGGGCCGTTGGGGTCCATGTGCACCGCACGATGCGACCACAGCACATTACTGTGATGATTGTTGTTGTGGCTGCTGCTGCTGTTGTTGTTGTGGTGTGGCTGTCCAGGAGTGAGGGCCTGAAGCTTGTCACTGGGGTGCGGCCCCACGCCTCCATTCTCCTGAGATCCTGCCGCTCTAGTGCGGTGGTTATTCGTCCCGCTACACCATTGCGGAAGGTGATGCGGATAACTCTCCGATGATTGGCATACGGCGGTGTATTCCTTTGGGAGGTGCTTTTGGGTCTCATCTACAGAAAGGAACTCCGTGTGCGTACTCCTATGCGGTATCGCCTCTCCTGTCGAGTATGAGGGCACGGTTTCGACGACACCAAGCCGACCCTCTTCCTCAATGCTGTGGACAGCCAGTGCAGGCTGCTGTGCAGGCGTAGGAGCCGGAGGAAGCTGCGAGGGGAATGTGAATGTCTCTGTGGCGCTGCGAACCAACACGGGGGCAGTCCAGTGGCTCTTCCTCGCACTGGTCGTCTCGGTGGAGGTGGTGGAGATGGGGTAGTCGTAGCGCTGCTCGCCACTCCGCGGGTGTGAGAGGGGCGGTGAAAGACTGGAGCCCTCGCCCGTGCTGCCGTGGGGCCGGTGGACCCCACCCCCGCCCAGTGCGGCGTTGGACGCGCTGCGGGAGGTGCTTTCGGTAGTCCACAAACCACCAGGGTGTACCGCAGCGCCACTCCCACTGGTCTCTAGTCCGAGCACCGCCACCGCGTTCAGCGTAGCGTCTAAGCTGAGTCCCTCCGGTGGGATGGCGGTAGAGCTGGCGGTGGGTTGAGAGCTGCTGCCCAAAGCACCGAACCCTCGACTGCTACTCGCAGCGCTGGAAGCGGCGTCCACCAGTGCAGCGCTGCCTCTCGTGCCAAGCAGCACCGCCGACGGGCTACTCTCACGTCCCTCAGCGGCGGCAGCGAACTCTCTCGGAGCGCCATCCCGTGGCGGCTCTTCGGAGGTGCTCACTTCATGGTGGTGGAGCTCGGCGGGCGGACTGCGGCACTGCAAACCCGAGGAGAACAGCGACGACCGATGCTGTTGAAGTTGCGTCATCGCACTGGGTGTGTCGGACGACGAGAGGGTACCGCTACTGGGTTGGGGTTGCAGGGGCGGATGCTGGTGTTTCCCGCTGGGGCTGGTTGGATGCGGTAAACGACATCCATCCCCTCCTCCACTGGTTCTACTCCCCGTCGCACTGCCGCCACCAGTGAGGTGAGCGGTAGAGGGCAGTGCACTCGGATGGAAAAATTGCATCGTCGTTGCGGGCTCTCGACGAGCACCGGACGGATGGGGGTGGACGTCGCGGTACATCGGCTCCAAAGGGGGAGGCAGCGGGGTGGTTGTGGTGAGGATTCCAGTGTTACTTCTACTGGCGCTCCACTCCCTGGAGCCTACGCCACCCGTGCAGAGCGGAGGATAAGGGGCAGCGCTGTGATTCGACGTTGGTGGATGATGGGAGAGGGCTTGCCGGCTGTCTTTCGCGAATAATTCAGAGAGCTCCTCCGACAACGAGGAGGTGTGGTGTGACCCATTCGGGGGCATGTCCAGGCTTCGCGAGGGGGGGGTTTTGCCGACGGAGGTTGGTGTGGTGATACCTTGTTGCTGCTGAGGAGTCCCTTTCGTGGTGGGAGCTTCGGGGTCTGGTTGCGGGTCAAGCCGTTGTTCTTGTTGTTGTTCTTGTTGGAGATTCCCATTACCGCTACTGCTACTACCGTCGTGCGTATTGGCATGGTGAATGGTTTCGATGGACTTGCCACTTGTCCACTGCGGTGGTGGTGGTGGTGGTGGTGTTGAGTACTCGGCTGTCGCCCACAACACCCCAGAATATCCAGGATGTCCAGAAATGGAGTAGAGAGACGTACTGCGTGTTAACATCTTGCCACGATCTTTGCGTTGCATCTTTGGATTCTCATTATTGCCCTTGAAGTCCTCTGCGGCGCTTTTGGTGGTAAGCGCATGGCTCGGACGACTTGTGCTGCTGTGTGGCATCGGCGATTGACAGGGAAGTTGTGTAACGCTGTTCAGATCTGCACCCACTGAGGCAGGACTCCACGAGAAGTGTTCCGATCCGTTGCGGCATTGCATTTCCTTCCCGACGTCGCGTGCTGTGGATATATCGCTGGAGAGAATACCAAACGTCCTGGATAGTCCCGCAGTGAGGGGTGGGAGATTTACATCGTCGGCATCGCCCTCGCCATGACATGGTTTCCCGCATGTCGATGTGCTGTGTGGTGTCTTCGCTTGTGGTGCGTGTTCCCCAACCGGCGCATCACGGCTGTGGTCCAGGCCCACGCGGGGGGATGTACGGGCCTCCTGCTGCTGCTGACGAAGGAGGTCATCCTCAGTACCCCGTTTCCTCGATGGTGGATTCTCCACAGCGGTAGAGAGAGTGGCGATCTCGTGTAACGGCGAAGGTCCATCCACAGGAACTGTCATCATTGTAGCCGCCATGGGTGCGTAACGCATAGGATGAGCAGGGTGCACGACGGAGCTTCCCCACCCACCCGCAGACGATGAGACTTCGCTTATCACCGCCTCCTCGGCGGTACAGGCAGACGAGGCGGTGATACAGGTGTGGTTCGCTGGTGTCTTCGATGGGCCGCTCATCGGACGCGCGGTAAGACCCACCGTAGAAGACGGCGGATGAAGTGTCGTCTCCAGCGTGGTAGGAGAGAGGCTTGGACCCCACTCTTGTCGTGGTGCGTGCGGTTCGTTCTCACTGAGCCAAGATTGCGTGAAGTCCGCACTGCTGGGCATCTTAGCTGCACGAGGATGACCCGCTGGAGGGTTGGCCGGGCTATCGGTCTGCTCGGCGACGCGTTCGGGCGGATGTGTAGGGGAGTTGCAACCCTTCATTCTCTTCTCGTGTTTGTCGTTCCGACTTCCGGCTTCTTCATGCATCGATGAGGAGGTGGAGTGTGGCGGCTGCCCCGTTCGGTGGTCTTCCAACTGTCTCACCATCCTCTCACGGTGCAGCGCCTCACTGGAACGCGTCCACTCCGCACCGCCATCCGCGTTGGTCGTGATGGCCGTGTCGGAGGTAGGGGAGAAGATGCGAGTGACCTCCCCCGCACTGAGAGGATGTGAGGAGACGTTCGCGTCGGAAACCATGCTCTCCCGCTGCGGCTGTGCGATGGGCTTACGGCGAGAATGCTGTGGGCAGTGCTTTCGGCGTGGTTTCCCCACCGCCGCGCCGCTATGCCGACTGCTCAGGCTGACCTGTTGTCTCTGCGTCCCACTTCCGGGCTCTGCCGCACTGCTGCTGCCCTCACCGCTAGCCAATGGGCTCGTCGGGGTGGCAAATGCCAAGAAGTCCGGTGGCGACAAGGACTGCCGCCCTGCGCTGCTGCTCCCATAACGACTACGGCTGTCACCACTTCTGATGTGACCACTGCTGGTGGTGGATTCACGCGGAGTCCGCGCACGAGAAAGACGATGGTGTGGGGGGTGCGACGGCACCGCACTGAAGGCACCTGCTGAGCTGTACTTCTCGCTTCCGTCGTCCCATGTGGCAGTGGTGGACTGAGTCGGTGTGGCCACTCGCTTCTCCGCTGGACGATACGAGCGGGAGGGCCGCTCCCTCTTGTGTGCAGTCCCAAGAAGACGTCCTGCAGGGGGACGGAAACTACCGGCACTTGTATGGGCACTGTTCAATTCCGGGGCGGCGGTTCCACTGTCGTGTGTGCCGGCGAGGCTGGCGCTGAAGACTTGGAAAGGAGAGTGATGGACATGGTGGCGATGACGACGGTGGTGCTCTCTATTCTTCTTGTGGCTGCGGCTTCGCGTTCGGGCCACGACGCCGTGGTGGTGCCGACTCCCACGATGTTGACTCTTTCCACTGGTCCGAGGCTTCTCCCTCCGCGTATTCCTCATGCCCTGCTGCGGTTCTTCCGCGTCCACCGTCTTGCCACCAGACCGAGTGGATCCACCTAGCTTGGCAGCGCCGTAGACAGAGGACACAAGGGAAGACGAGGAGGAGCCTTGAAAAGACGCTCGACGACCAGCCGCTGGCGACTTCCTGTTCTGTTGCGCGTCGTCTCGCTGAGGTACCGTTTGTTGCTCGGGGAATGGAACGAATTCGTTCCGCTCGGCATCCGGTAAGGCACTCAAGTCCGTGGGGCCACGGGGATCGACAGCGAGTGGAAGCGGTTTAGGAAGTGCTGAGGCGGTGTCTTCTTCGGCTGCTGTGGATAGCTGGGTGTCGAGTGCAGTAGGGCTTTCAGGCGAGCGAGAGGGCTCCACCGCGGCTTGAAGCCAGACTGGGATCGCATAACGATGACCGCCCCGCCGAACACCTCGCTCTGGCGCCTTCTCGTCTCCAGACCATAATGCAGAGGAGGAGGAGGAGCTCCGAGAAGACGAGTCACTCGCGACACCCGCCTGCTGTACGGCGGGTTGTTGCTCTTCTGGCTTGGGTGCGCAGCGCTCCGCTTCGACTTTCTCTTTAGGAGCTGCCGCCGATGCTGTCGGATGGGCTTCCGTTGCAGTGGGACGCACCTCCTCCTCCTCCACCGGCTGCGGTGACAGCGCTGGTGTTTTTTGCTCTGCTGCTGACGTCGTTGTCACCATGTCTGGAAGCTCCGTTGGAACGGTGTGAATCACTGTAGGAGTGGTGGGATCGGCTGCAATTGCGAAGGAAATGGACTCGCTGGCGGATGCGGCAGTGCAGGCGCCGGCAGTCGTCGACGGCCCGGCAGCCCAGTGATGGGTAGTGCGACTTGGGCCGGTATCTCCCCCACTGAAACAAGTATGGGAGTCGTTTTTGGAGCTCAGAACACTCGTTCGGCTACCCAACCCTCCTCCAGCACCACCCGTCGCCCCGCGTAAACGTTGACGGTCCTTGAAGCTCTTAAAAAGTCCTCCCGTGCCTCCTGTAGGGGTGGTGGAAGGGGTGGACGCGGCGGGGTCTGTGCGTGCCTCAGCAGAGGTGGTGGGCGCTGGCGTGTCGGTGACGACAGGTTGCTGCCGAGTCCACTCACTACCCGCACTCTGCGCCGAGGATAAGGAGGGGAGCGCGCCACTGCTGCTCTGCACGCCAGCGCTCTCCCAAGAGGTGGTGGCCACCGCCCGCACATCCATCGTTGAGGGATGGTCCGGCAGAGGAAAGTTCACACTGGCCACGGGGGGACGGAGCTCTTCGTTTTCAGAGGAATACATGTGCAATCCGCTGCACTGCGGGTTCGCTCCACTCCCGTGCGGGGCAACGCTCAAGTAGTTTGCCGCGGTCGAGGCTATCGTGGCATTTCGACTCGCATGTGGAGTGACGCCAGAAGAGGGCATCACTCCTCGAATACTCGAACCACCACTACTCCCTCCCTGCGGAACGTCAAGGGGCGGATTCGGCATGGAAGACTGGTGGGGCTGTGTGGGTGGTTCGGAACGGATCTCGCTTGCGAGACTACCGGTCGACACCCGCCGAAACCCGCCAGAGAGCGGAGGTGCTGCTCTTCCCGCGGAAGGGGCCATTTGGTGCGGAAGACCCGTACTTGTACTGGTACTAAACGTACTGCGGGTACTACTGCTCCCCAGTGAGCTCCCCAGTGTCATCACGGTACTCGCCAGACGATCGATATCGCTGATGGGGCGCTGCGGTGGCTGCGGATGACGGTGATGACTCCTCTCACTACTCGGCAGGGCAGAAAGCGGCTGCGCGGAAGAGGAGGAGCTGCACGTGGTGAGGCGGCGTAGTGCCGCGGGCGTACTGAGGCTGGTCGCCCTGCCCATGCTGTGAGGATCCCCTACACTTCGCACCATCCCGTGCCACGAGCCCGTTGGCGGTGTGTTGACGGACGAGTCCGCTGTCGCCGGCCCGACACTGGACAGTGGGAGCGGAGCCCCGTGGGCATTGCTTAAAGGAGCCATCGTGGGAGGTTGTGCCCGATTCGTTGTGGAACTCCCGCCCACACGGGGTCGTGGCTGATGGGGTAGGTGCTGGCGTACGAGGAGATGCATCCCCTGGCCGTCGCCACGGGCATTCAATATCACCCCGCCGCCCCTTCCCGCCGCCGTGGAGGCAGTGGCCGTTCTGGGGCTGCTGCTCCGCGCGCGGCCCGTCTCCTGGCCGATCACACTGCCACCGCTGTGGAGATGCGACGGCGAACTCGAAGCGGACGGGGGTGGGGGTTGAGACGGAGGGTGAAGGCCCCCTAAACTCGCGCTGCTCAGGTGATTCCCTCCACTCGGGGTGTAACTCCCGTTCGGTGTCGCCCCGACGCCGAGGCCCACACTGCCGCTGGCACCCGGTAGACCCGCACCCGTCCCGCCTAACGAGCCGGAGGAGGAGGCGGTCATCGCCATCATCAGAGCCTCCCCAAGAGTGGAGCTCGCTGCGTTAGAAGCCGCGTGTAAGGATGCCACGCCCCCTAAAGTAGTGTTGTTTTTGCTGGTCGGCGCTGCTGTTCCGAAAGCAGACCCCTCTGCAGACGCTTGCCGTTGTAGTGGTGCTGATGACTGGGACGTTGCGGTAGACATCACCGTACTGGCGCTGTGGAGGTGGTTCAGCGTGCTGTGACTTTGCGTCGCTGGAGTGGTGGTAGGGATTCCGCTATAGCGTGGCTTATGAAGAGGGTTGTGATAAAACAGTCCACCTCCGGCGTGCATCGGAGACAGTCCTATCAGGGTATTACCACTGTTACTGCGACTGGCGACAGGTAAGCCGCTAGGGTCTACGACATCACTATTGTTATTAGTAGTAGCAGTATTAGTATTATTCGTCTGATGGTAGTGTAATCCACTACTACCACTCGTACCTCCGCCTTCAATGGGGGTGCCGCTACTCCTTCCGCTGGTGGTATTCGGCATCGGTGCGATACAGAAAAATGTTTAAAAACTCTAAGAGCAAAATCGAATCGCAAATGCTCTTCCGTGCTCGATAAAAATCTTTATTAATGTTGTTCTTTTAGAAAATTTTCTTTTTGTAAAAGAATTTTTTTCGCACTTCTGAATATTTTTTAGTAAGTGAATTACAACGATAAATACGACTCGATGTGAAAACTGTCTGGATACAAGAGAGAAGATAGAAACACACAAGAAGAAAAAGAGAAGGAAAAAACAGAAATGAAAATGTTAAAGAAAAGAAGAGGAAAAAAAAAAAAGAAATAATAAAGAAAGGATATGAATGCTTCTAAAATAAAGAGGGGAAAAATATTAATTATAATAATATATGGTAGTATAGAGGGGGGATCCAATTAGGTGGGTATAAATGAGAGAGAGGTGCTTGGGCACAGGGTAGTAGTTTGTGGATATGTGCTCAAAGCACAACTCAACACAGCCGCGAAGAATGTTTTTTTTTTTTTTTTCACACTCTCCTTCCTTAAAAAATAAAAGTAAATAGTTGGTTTTATCTTTATTTTGTGTGCTTGGATAAATAAACGGTTGTAGGTATTCGGAGTTCAGTTTTTTTTTTTTGACTCTTTATTTGGTTTGTAGGATTGCTTCTTCGAGAAAAGAAATAATGTTGTTGGTTTGTTGTTTCCGAAACTGGAATTAGCACTCCGACGCACAAAACAAAAGAAAGAAAAGAAGAAGTTTTATCCTTCAGCAATTATGAAGAAGTACGGCAAGATAGCGATTTCTAACGTTGAGATGTGTGTCTCTTCACGTGTTTGAAAGAGAAGTCGTCTTAATCTATTCCACCGTATCCACCAAACTAGCACTTTAAAAACACACAAACAAACAGTAATACACTAACTCTTTTCTGTTCTACGCTCCGCTCTTAGTGTATGAGAGTGAGAGGCGTCGAAGAGGAGAAACAAACAAACAAAAAATGACCGCAATCCGCCGATAGAAATCAACAGATGAAATATAGAATCGGTCGTACTTTACTACTTTGCATTGCATGTAATATAATATTAAAAAAGAAAAAAAATTCAAAATATAAAGAAATAATACTAAAGTCACCAATGTCACGCTCGCACTTCACTGCAAGATACATCATTGTAGAAGAATCACCAACCTTATGCAAACAACATTCACTCACCAAATTAAAATTATTTTTTCTAAGTATTATTTTTTGTGTGGGTTTGCTTCACAACACCAGCTACAGAAGCGGTGAGTGAAAAAAAAAAAAAAGGATACATAATAGATGTTAAGATGATCAAGCCACGTCTCCAATTCATTTCTTTTTTCTTTTTTAGTTTTCCCCTGTCAACCCTAGAATGCTTCAAAAGGTTTTTCTTCGTAACACCCATCCATCTATGCACATTGCATATGCTTATGAATCGAGTACGTAGACACTGCAACACACCCTCGACATGTATTTTTACCGCGGTTTAGGAGGAACTCTTGGAGTGGGCGATGCAGATCGCAAGCGATTCGGTGGCTGTGCTCGTGGCCGTGTGTCAGAGGAGGAGGGTTCTACGGTGGAGAAGCCCGTCGTCGGTGCGGTGGTGGGATGGGAGAGCGGATCGAGTCCAGCAGTGGTGCGCTCGAAGGAACGTTGAAAATGTACGTTGGAGGACGAGGTAGAGCGCTGTCTCGCCTCTTCTTGTGTGTTTTGTCCCATTGCGTGTTTTGGTTCCGCATGACCCTCTCCTCTTCTGCTCGTCATGGTTTCGCGTTCGGAGTAGAAGGAAGTGGGGTGGGCAGTCGAGCAAGAGGTTGTGGAGGTCAGTGGGTTCAAATCTTCACAAGATCGAGCTCGTTTGAGGCCGAGGGAGCCAAGCGTGTGTGGGTCTTCTCCAGGTACAGCGATCCTTGTAGCGGAATAATCCAGTAAGGAGGTCTTGGATGTTGTTGTGGTTGTGGGCTTCTTTAAGGTGTGGGAAGGACGATCACGCGTCGAAGGGGTGGAGTGAGTGGAATACGAGCTCGTATCACTCAAATTGGCTGTGTTGGTGGTGGTGAGATGACTGACACTGCTGTGGCTGCGCTTGGCGTGCTCTTGTTGTAATAATTGGACTGCAGCCGGCCCCATGCATCGCTGGATATCTGCCAGTGTAAACACGACTTCTGGTTGCTGCTGCGGCCACGCAGAGCGCGATACACGAGGGCTTTTCTTCGCGTACGATTTCGTTTCCGTGTTCCCTCTCAAAGGATGCGGCGGGTCGTCCCTCTCTTCGCTCTGTTTGGTTCCTTCCGCGTCAGTGGCCGACACGAGTCGTGGCTGTGAGGAGGGGGAGGCGAAGGCAGGTCCTCCTAGCTCAGACCCCACCAGCGGAGTCGTCTGCTGGTGCGTGGAACAGGAAGGTGGAGGTGCCAGAGGAGTAATGGGTCTCCGCTGTGTTGCCTCTTTATCATCTTGTGCGCTCTCTTCTTCCTGCCGCCGCATGCTTGTGGTGACGTCCGGTGGAGGGTTCACTGACGCCGCAACAGGAGAAGGAGGCGGATACGACGCCCTCCGCCCACACTCCCGTGCACTCGGTGTCGTTCCTTCAGGGGCAGGGGCCAACGAGGTGGCGTGGAACGGTGAGATGGGATATCCCGCCAAGCGCTGATCACGCATCCAGACCTCGTGTTCTAGTGCATCCTCCACCAGCATAGCCTCCTCCTCGGTGAGGACATCCTCCAGTTCCTTCGCGCTCACTCTATCAAAGTCCTCCTCGTCGTCCTCGTCGTTCCTCTCTCTCTTTTGAGAATTGCCCTCCGCTCGAACCGGTGTAAAACCCGCCGCGGTGCCCCTTCCACCTCCATGTGTGGCGACCCATAGAGGACGATTCAACCGGCACATCCAGTAGACATACGTGTACGGCTTCAAGTTCTGCCGCTGAAGCGGAGCTCGATTATTCAAATGGCCGCTCTCACGTACAATCACGCTGAGATCCTCGCTGTCGTCGTCGTCACCGTTCAGATCCAGGTCCTCCTCTTCCTTCCAAAGCGAAGGATCTGCAGCGGTTGTCGTGGAGAGAGGAAGGGGTCTCCCAGTTCGTAGAAGGAAAGGGTGCTGTGGCTGCCGAGTGTCGGAGGTGCCCTGGGAGGGTGTGGCCTGCTCGTTGGGATAGCCGGAGAAGGTGTAGGAGTGGTAGTGATACGGGGAATGCCCCACCGCCCCACCACTTCCCGGAAGGTGCTGCAGCTCGAGCCGAGATTGAGTCCGACGCTGTAACATCCGCTGCCGTGCTTGGGACCAGCGAGCGACCTTGAGCATTTCACGAGGGTTCACTAGCGTCACCAAGTCCGCTGGATGTCGTAGTCGCGGCGCGCGTGGTGGTCGAGGAACCTGCATTGCTGAGCTTGAGGCAAACAGCGCTGCGGCGTTAGCGACGATGGAAGACGGGATCGGAGGGACTTCCACCACATGCAAGCGATCGACGTTCTTTTCCTGCATTCGTGGGCTTTTGTGAAGGTGAGGATGTCCCACAAGGTCCTCGTCTTGCGGCTGGCTACGATGAGCCTCACTCGTACTCCGATGTAACGTGGAATCGGGTGAAGGGGTGCCAGAAGAGTTCGAGTTCGCCCTGCTGGCGAGTGAAACAGGGTCTTCTTCTTCTTCTTCTTGGTGCGGTAGTGAAGGGTGGTGTGCCGAGGACGACGGCGCTGCGCTCTCGCTCCTCATTCGCAGCATGGAGAACGATGAGGAATGCCGTCGCGCGATCACTGTGGGGCGAAACGACGCGGTGGAGGAAACGTCATCGGCATTCGTCCCAAGCGGTGTTCCTGCTCGAGGAGCGGGTGAGACGGTCGCTGTTGATGATCCGGCAAGACGAACACCCCGATCGGCTGAACGGGTCGAATGGAGTGCCCTGCCCTCCTTCCCTTCAGCGATCACTGACTGGGATGGCACCGCTGGCGTGGTGGTTTGTCCCGAACACTCCCCGTCTAACTCTTTTGTGGCCGAAGAGAAGTAGCTGCGCTCGAAGCACAAGGCGTCCATCCCATGCCGCACCTCCCAGCTGCGCAGTTTTTCGTATAAGGTAGGGATATTGATGGCCAACGACGCCATCACCTGCCGACCGAGGGACTCGGCGTGGTACAACTCTTCAGGAGTCTCACAATAAATGTGAATTAAGTGCAGGTACAAGTCTCTGGAGTCAACACGCTGGAGGAGACGCTGGGCTAGCCGCACCTTGGCCCGCTCCTTCGCCTCCCACTCCGGTGTGCCGCTCGCCACCGTCGTCCCGGGCACTCGCAGTGGTACCGTGTCGCTGTCCATATTTCGCAGATAGCCAAAGATCCAATCTCCCGTACCGCAGAAGGTTTCCGGCTGAAGTGTAGACTCTCGAAGGGTAAGACACGCACTGCTCGGACGTGCGAGACGCTCCGTCCCCACGGTGCGCGGTGATGCCGCTCCTTGGTCTGAAGTCTTGCGATGCGACGTCATCGACGCTACCGATGAGGCAGCTCTGGAACGAATTAAACAAACCTTTCCACACAACCGCAGCGCGTCCTTGACCATCCGATTCGCGAGCAAGACGACGCGATGCTGATACACTAAACAGTGCAGGTCCTTCCGCTGGTCGAATACCGCCTCGATGTTCTCCTTCACTTTTTCGGAGTAGCAAATACGATATTGCGTGCCTTCCGGTGTGTCGGGGTGGGCGCCGGCTCCCCACTTATCTGTCGGGCGAACAGGGACAACAAAGGCATTTTGAAAGATACGATCCACATACAACTGACGTTGATTGCCAACAAAGAGACCATCACGCTGAAGATAATCGAGCTTATCGACATCTAATCCATGCACCTTGTTCGCCACAATATCAACCATAAACCGCTTCCACGCCGGCCTTCCCACACGTGCTTGAGGAAATGGATCCGATGCCTTGAGGCCTTTCATCATGAGCTTCACAAACTCCTTATCCTTTCGCGTTAACCCGAATTGCTCACGCAGAGAATCACTGATATCGTGCCAAATGACATCAAACAACTTCAAGCCCATGTCTTCGTGCTCCCACGTCGAGGGAGGGGTAGGGATGGCTCGTTCGTGATGCCCCTTTGTGCCCCGCTGGGGAACGGCTTCACTGCGGTGAGCGAGTGCAGTGACAGCCTCCTCTTCCTCCTCTTTACGCCACTCGCCGTTCACGAGGCCTTCGAAGGTGTGCGAGAGGGGCCCATGCCCGATGTCGTGGCACAGCCCGGCCATGGCTACACAGAAGCGATCCATCACGGTGATGTGCCGATCCTCGTCCGCCTCTCTCCACAGACGCGCTGCCTCGTCGGTCCCCGGCTCCGCCTTACGTTGTGGTGTCGGCGAAGCGGTAGCGGGAAGATAACCCCCGAAGGGCAGCGGGACATCGAGGTTGCGGTGATTCTCAACGATGTTGTCCAGCAGCGTGAGCGCGAGATGCATGCAGCCGACGGAGTGCTCGAAGCGGGTGTGGGTGGCGGAGGGGTAGACGTAGGAGGCCAAACCGAGCTGGTGCAGGTCCCGAAGCCGCTGTACTTCTGGGGAGTTCAGCACCAGCTTCACCGCAGCGGGGATGCGGATAATGCCGTGCACCGCGTCATCCAGGGACGTCGCCATGAGGTATTCGTGCGAGCGAGCGGTGGAGTGACGTGTCGGACTTGGCCTTCGAGGGAAAGAGCAATCCAGCCGCCAACCGAACTAATGACAATAAAAACCCTTACTAATTACGATGATGTTGGAAATCTGGAGTTGGCTCAAAGACGATGAATACACACGTTTAGATAAATAAGTACCTGTTTATTATTATTAGTATTGATCGCTTTCCTTTCCTGTGTAGTTGGACGAAAGTTAGGCGCTGTGTTCGTGTATAAAGAGAGGGGTAAAAGAGTGTATCTACAAGAAATGGGAAAAAAATTGATACAACAAATTATTCAATACTCATGAACTGAAGTGACTAGAAGTGCAAATAGAGTGATGCTTTGGTTTCAATGTCACTCGTCTCACTCACTCACTCACTCTCTCTGTTTAGCTTCAGCAGAAACAGCGGCTATAGTTCCCTTCTTGTGCAGTCAATAAAGAATACCCAAGCGGTGATCCAATAACTTTTTTTTTTTCTTTCGCGACTGCACGATACTGTAATATAGTCTATTTGTAATTTATATACCTCTTTTTTTTTTTCTGAAGATAAATACGAATTTCTGAGTCAAAAGGTTACGCAAAAACAAATCTAAGATCTAAGATACTAAAAAAAAAGGTATTTTAAAAAAATAGTAGAGATACAATTTGACAACCTTCTACAATAGGACGCTTTTATACACCAGGACAGGAAAACAAAAAAAAAGGGGGAAACAACACTTTAATAAACGCTTAGGCAGGAACTGTTTTTCACTTCCAATTTCGTACAACGCAATAAGACGGGTACATCAATCTAGAATCAACAGCGGAGAAGTCGATTACTATTTTATTCATTATTTTTTTTTGAAGTGTATCCACCCCCTGCAACAGCAAACACAAGAATGAGAGGTGCACACCACCTACATCGACACCAGATTATAGCATTCAAAGATGAGTCCACGACTCGGCTTTTCAGCAGGTCTCGTTCAGTGCGCGTATGAAGGGGGCAGCGGATCTCTAAAGATATCGTTATCCCCATTGGTTTCTAGATGAGTTGCAATGTCCTCCGGAACTTTTCGGTTCCTTTCATTTCCCTGTGTGAGAAAAGCGGAGGAAGTTTAATCTAAACTTGTAAAAGAGAATTAGGGATGTCAAAAATGGAAATGCTTTTTATTTTTTTTGAGTTCTAATGTTTGTACGTGAAGGTTAAATGGTTCTTTCCAGTCCTCAAGTAGCGTGTTGCCCACAGAATATGTATAGATCTCTAGCATATCTCACATTCTTCTATGTATATATCTAAACGCTACTGATATATAACCGATACCAACCATCCCTTCACTTTGTTCGTCAACCGCCATCTAAATAGATAATATTAATAATAAAGAAGAATTTTTTTAAAAGGGTTCGGAAATACGCCCGTAAGTTGTCTATCAGGATTTCCCCCATATTCGGACATACGTGGCTGTATGCTTTCCACAAAGCACACATATAAATACGGCATTCCTCCTAAAGAATACAAGAGTAAATCCGCCGTTGTATGTTCTTCTCTTCTTATTTATTTAGTATTATTGTTCATCAATATATATATAAAGTCTTCATTCGAGTGATAAAGCATTTGCTGTTGCCCTCAAGCGTTAAGGTTGCTCTCTCTTGTTCAAGGAAAGTCAGATGCTCGGTTCACACACTCACTGAATCACTCTAGCTGTTGCTTCTGCAGCGCAGTGTTGAAGTAAATCTTGAGTGCTCGCACCTCATCTTCCGTCAAGGTCAAACTACCCGGTGCATTCAGTGTGGCGCTCCCTCGGCCACCCTTCCCTCCTTTGCCCCCTGCTGTGGCGGAGTTCGTGAGGTGGGTCGGATTGGTACGACGTTCTGGAGACACCATCGTCGTCGTCGTCGCGGAGGCTGCTGGCGGTCGGTTCAGCCGGCACATCCAGTACAAGAAGGTGAAGTGCACATCCCCTCTGGAGCTGGCCGTGTTGTTCAGATGAGAACTCTTCGAAGGGATCACGCTCTCTTCGTCGAGCACAGAGCGCTGCTGCGGTTTGCTCAACAACGCCCCAGCACACCCCACGTCCTCCTCATTCTCATTCTGATGGAGGAGGTGCACCTCGTGGTCGTTGTCCACACCACCCGCACCGCGCTGAGCGACGTGTTCCATTTGTTGTGTTTCCTGCAGCGCGCGAAGTCGGCACCGATACCGGCGAAGCTGACGAAGCTGCATCTCTGGAAGCGTCACGACACGCCCGCGTAACGTCACCACGGACGGCAGCGTCCCTGCTGCGGACGAGGTGGAAGAGGGAGTCGTCGACTTTGGCTTCTTCGTCACCGGTGGGGAAGTGGACGAGAGACGCTGCTCCAAGAGACGAATTTTCGCTTCCACTCGATACATCTCTCGCTCGAGGCGGTGTAGCCGCTCCGCCTTCACCATTCGGCGGGGGTCCACCACCGTGACGAGATCGGCGGGGTGCGTAAAGCCGTGCTCCGCCTCCACCTCCTTCGGGGCTAAACTGAAGACGCGCTTCTCGTAGCAAAAGGCGCTCAGCCCCTCATTCGATGCCTCCCACTGCTTCACCTTGCGGTATAAGTCTTTGCGTTCCTTCTCCAGCAAGACCAACGCCTCCTCCGCGACACGCTCCATATAGTTCTGAGGCTTCGGGTGGTTCGCCTTCTTGGCAACGTGGGGCTTCGCTCCCTCTCCAGCGATCGTCGTTTCCGTTGTCGTTGCAGAGGAAAGTGGTGGAGGTGGTTGCTGCTCCTCTAGCTCACTTCGGTTCTTGAACAGCACATCGAGGTACATGTCTCGGCTGTCCATTCGGCGAAGGATCGCCTGAGCGCGACGCAGACGCTCTCGCTCCTTCGCCTCGTAGGCTTGTAGAAGAGCGGCGCGCCGCTCGGCCTCCTCCTCCGCGGCACGAGCGGCTTCGACTTCCGCGACGAGCTCTGCCGCAGAGGACGCGGACACCAGTTGCCCATGCATGCCGGAAGTAGGCACGGATGCCTCAAACAAGACCCCCTCTTGGGGACCATAACATGCTTCACCGCCTTCGTGAGGGTGAGAAGGCCGCTGCGGCACGGGTTCGTCCTGGGGATTGTTCGGGGTGCTCGGGGGTTCCAGCTGCGAGTTATTCTGAGAATTGGGTAGAGAGCTCACTCCTGTACGACCCCCAGCTGTGGTGGTTCCTCTCATGGGAGACGTCGACAGGGTGTACAGCGGGTGGGGGGTGTGCGGCAGGGCAATGCTACCCTCTTCGTGTGTCGTGCTGCCTCCCCCACCTCCCTGGGTGTGGCGTGGAGTGTGGACCAGCGGAAAACCAGGAGGGACATCTTGCACCAGCTGAAACAAGGAGCCCTCGCGTGAGACCACATTCTCCGATGGGGGCAGTGGATGGTGATGACTCCTGAGAGGGTGGTGCACGCCGCCATCGCTGGGGAGGCGTTCGGTTAAGGGCTGCAGCGGGGACTCGAGAAGCAAATCCGCGGAGGGGTGTGCCGGAAGAGGAGGACGCGTGGGTGAAATCGGACCCGGGATGATC
Source organism: Vickermania spadyakhi (assembly GCA_030849815.1). Lineage (NCBI taxonomy): Eukaryota > Euglenozoa > Kinetoplastea > Trypanosomatida > Trypanosomatidae > Vickermania > Vickermania spadyakhi. Next base: position 24,898 of record JASAOA010001771.1, read on the forward strand.
CCCACGTCTTGCTGCGGAGAGCGATGCTGCTGCTGCGGCTGCGGTGGTGGTGAGGGCTGTTTTTTTCGTCTGTTGTGATTCTGCTTCGAACGGATGGCAAAGATGGACTCGGGCGGGGGTTCAATGGGGACGGTGTTACAATCCATCGTCTTGATGTAACCCAGAATCCACTCACTGGTGTGCAGAAACGCGTGCACATCATCGGCAGCCTCCCGCAAGGTGTAGCGCTTCTCCCCACACGGTATAATCTGAGCTCGACTGCACAGCGCGAGAGCGTCTTTCGCCATCCGCGTCATAAGGCGCACGACACGATGCTGATACACGATACGGTGTAGGAGAAAACGCATGTCGAAAATAGTCGCGATGTTCTCCAGGACTTTTTCCGAGTAGCAAATACGATATTGCGTGCCTTCCGGTGTGTCGGGGTGGGCGCCGGCTCCCCACTTATCTGTGGGGCGAACAGGGACAACAAAGGCATTTTGAAAGATACGCTTGACGTACAGCTCTCGACGCTGGCCCACAAAAAAACCATCACGCTGAAGATAATCGAGCTTATCGACATCTAATCCATGCACCTTGTTCGCCACAATATCAACCATAAACCGCTTCCACGCCGGCCTTCCCACACGTGCTTGAGGAAATGGATCCGATGCCTTGAGGCCTTTCATCATGAGCTTCACGAACTCCTTATCCTTTCGCGTTAACCCGAACTGTTCTCGAAGGGCACTGCCGACATCGTGCCAAATCTTATCTAAAAGCCTCATGCTCATGTCTTCGTGCTCCCACTTCTTCCGGCGCTTGGCAGCGCCGCCCCAGCTCTCGTTCACCAAACTTTCGAAAGAGTGCGACAAGGGGCCGTGCCCTACATCGTGGCAGAGCCCGGCTATCGCCACACACACGCGATCCCGCGCCGTGACCTCGAACGGGTTATCGAGATCCTCGTCGAAGTCGTCGTACTGCTCCGAGGCTTCGTCCAGCGCCTCCTCGTCCTCGTCCTCGTCCTCGTCGATGCCCTCGCTGTCCCCTCCTCCTCCTCCTCTGTGCATCACGTTCGAGTCAACGCCTTTCCCGCTCGTTTGGCCCTGAGCTGCGAGCTCTGGTTGGGAGGAGGGGGGCTGAGAGGCTCGGTCACTCACCGCGGCATCCGTACTGGAATGCGTTGTGAGAGGACTATCGAACAGACGTACACTGACGTGCGGGGGCTGTGGTTGGGATGAGGGGGTGGAGTAGAGTGGGGCTGTGGAAGTATGGGAGACGGAATGCTGTGGGGTAAGAGCTCGAAGTGACGCCACCTGTGGACGCCCCTTCTTCTTGGACAGTGGAGCGGCATTCGATGGCGTCTCGGCTGCTGTTGGCGAGAGCACATCGGAGGGCAGGGAAGCAGTATTCCCCTGTAGCGGTTCAGCAGTCCGACGTCGCTTGCGGTAGGCTGAGACCTCTTCCCCCGCCACATCAGCTGTCGTCCCCCCGCCATGCTCTGCACTCAACGAACGGGACGCCGGTGGAAGCGCAGGAGCATGGCTCTCGTGCTGGACGATATCCGCCGACGGTGATGGAACCGCTCGGAGCTCACGGCCCGGTTCCAACGCGGTGCGCTCCACAACGCCGCCAGTGTTGTCATTGCGGTGATTCTCTGTCGCAGTCGTCGCACGGAAGCCTTCAAACGGGAGCGAAATGCCAAAATTTCGATGATTTTGTACCACCGTGTCCAGCAGCGTGAGCGCGAGATGCATGCAGCCGACGGAGTGCTCGAAGCGGGTGTGGGTGGCGGAGGGGTAGACGTAGGAGGCCAAACCGAGCTGGTGCAGGTCCCGAAGCCGCTGTACTTCTGGGGAGTTCAGCACCAGCTTCACCGCAGCGGGGATCAAGATGGTGCCATGAACGGGATCTTCAATACTGAGAGGGAGGGACATCGTCACAGTGTGGGGATACTTTTTTAAAAATATATATAAAATAATGTTCTGTGCTCGGGCAAGTTATTGTCTCGCTGTACGTGAAGGAAACTTTAACAACCACGAAGCGAAAAATAATGACAAAGGACAGACAAGCTCTCTTCACGTGCTTTTTGGCTTGAAGTGCGAAACTTTTGTAAACGAAGGCAGGAATTGGTTCGAGGTGCACTGCGATGAAGTGCGTTCAACAGCTCGAAAAGAGATCCCTACAAAATTACTGTTGCTTTAGTCTTGCTAGAAAAAGAAAAGAGGCCCAAAGAGCACACAAACGAACACAGAAAAGGAGCTTTAAAAAAATTATTTTATAACAGAAGATAAAGTGAAATCAACGAGTCTGTGTATATTTAAATGAAGATTTACGATACTAGTCGATAATCTGATGGGTGTAGATTGCGTCTTGTGCTTATAAGAGAGAGAGATAAAATTTTGTAAGAGCAATGAGCTGTGTGCTAGAAAAGAGACGGAAAACTTTATTGTATGATTAATAGATGATGCAATGAAATAAATTCAAACAAATAAAAGAAAGAACAAACACGTTTTCAGCTAAGAACACATAAGAACGTCACATTCGCTTTCTGAAGAGGCCCTTCACATTTCTTTTTATTTATTTTAGTGGGAAGACAGTAATGTCATGATTTTGCTTTTTTTTTTCTTCAGTTTGAACCAACGAGATGCGTCTATAACTAAAAATACTGTCGACTGAGCAAACAGAAAAAAGGAAAGTTTCTTGTGACCCTTTTTTATTCAGTTCTCTTCCACCACCACCAGACGCGGCCTTTTTCGCTTCGCACGAAACAAGGATAGCAGCGACACCCCAAACGATACAGGAGACGAAGCCCCTCCGTCACTATTCATATAGGAAGTGCTGGAAGCCTCTCCTACCACGTCACTGGTGTGGTCTTCTTCCTCACGCTGGGCCAGCGCTTCGGCTTCTTCTTCCTGATCCACACGCCGCGCCAACTGCGACTCCAACCCGACCGCCTCGGCTTCGCCTTCCGCCTCCGCCTTCGCTAGCGCGGTCAGAAAGGAGAAGGACGTCGGCGGCGGCCCAGCGTCTCGGAGCGATGATGATGTGGAAGGGACCGCCAAGAGCCCTGCTGCGGTGGGCTTTGGCAAGGCGGTCCACGAGGCGGCGTTCAGTGCCGACTCCGTGGTGTTGGGGGAAGCGGGGAGGAATGCGGTACTCGAGAAGGTGGTCGGACCCTCCACATCCCGTGCTGCGGCTGGCAACGAGGAAAGCGCCCCTAAACTTACGTTCCCCTTCACCGGGTTGAGTGCTGCCTCTTCCTGTACTTGTGCTACGCTTTTGTTTGTGGTCGTCGCTTCCTGGACCTCTTCTCCTTCGTCTTCCAGGAACGTGTGGGCGAAGCAGAAGTATTGCCGCGCCACTGCCGTCCAAAACGCCTCGCGGGAGCACTGAAACGGTTTTTTTTCACGCAGATGCGGATCGCTCTCTTGTGTGCCTTCCTCGGGCTTCACTGCAAGTGAAGGGGAAGTGTGAGGCGTCGTTGCAGGAGGTTCGACGTTATCGCTGTGACGAGACTCCTGCTGCTCTGTGGGACTCACAAAGCGTTGAAACAAGAGGGCCAGACGGGGGATTTGACGCAAGATATCACTCTCCATTTGCTCTGTTAAGTGGCGCAGCTGCCACGTCTGTGGATCCAGCAAGATGGTCTCGAGGACATTACTCGCCGCTTGATATACCCCTCGATGCTGTTGCTGTTGGCGTGCCACCTGGGAGAGAGACGGGGTGGTGAGGGAGCCCATCACTCGCACGGGATCTTGCGAGCGCTGGCTTTGAGGAGTTTGTACAGTGTTACAAAAGAAGTCGCTCAACTCTACGTTAAGAGATCGAGCAGTCGAGTTCGTGCGGGAAGACGGGTGGACCTCCACGACCACCTCCTCTTCTTTGGTCACACTCTCGGCCTTCCCTTCACTCTTGACAGCCCTTCCATTCGCTTCCCCCATCATCATCGGCGTCGCCTCCGTCGCGTGTTGCTCGGCCTGCGCCACCTCCACGACCTGCTCCAGAAAATTTTCTCGAAGCGCTACCGTAGAAAAAGTGAGAAGACACGTGAGGCGAACCCAGTGCTGTGGTGGTGGCTCTTCATTGTTGTTATTGATGGGTACGCACTCCTGGTGTTGGTTTGGCTCGAGGGAAGCCGCACGAGGGTCTAACCACAGCGGCCCCGCGTCTATCTTGAGATCTGAGCTCCCTGGTTTTCGAGACCGTAGCAGCTGCAGAATGCAAGAAACGGGAAAACGTACGAGTGGGAGAGAGTCGTCCGACTCGGGATTCGCCTCCTTTTCGGCAGCTTCTCCCGCTTGTTGAAACAGCTCCACAACAGCCGAGCAGGAGGAGGAGGAGGAGGCCGCAGGTGGTGCCGTTCTCTTCTCCTTTAAGCCCTCTGCACTGCCGCGGCTCTCCCACGCCGTCCCACAGGCAGCGCGTAGATACACACCCTGGTCCAACACAACACGCGTGGGCATCTTCCACCTTCCCCCCTCACTCGCCTCCTCACGTGCCGTCGCAATCCTCTCGGCGTCGGCATTCGTCTCGTTTGGGACCGGAGCAGTCGTCGTGCCGGTTGAGGAGGAAGTGGGTGCTGCACTCAGAGGAGGGGGGTGACTGCGATTCGAGAAAGACGCTGGAATTGTCCACAAGAGCCTTTTTGGTTCGGCTGAAGGAGGCAAAGGAGCTGAAACCTCCTGCAGTGTACAAACGGCTTTGACTTTCATAATCCACACGACAAGAACTTGCTTACCCACCTTTTTTGGCTTATATTTTTCCTGTTATTCCTTTTATTTTTCTTACAGAAATTATGTGACACGATGGCAAGCTATGCTAATAAGTATTAAAAGGAAAGCGAGGTTACAAAAAGAAAAAGAAGAAACCACGTCGTTTGTAGAGAGGGTAATCTGCATACACAAACCCTACAGCAGCTGCATGAGCACAGGATGCAGACATCTATAGATTTACTTTTATGTGGTTCTGTTGATAATCAGATACATACTGTGCCTACCGATGATCTTTCAGTTGTTTTTTTCTCTTCTTCCTTTCTTTTCTTCTCTTTTTGATTGTTTGGTTGAAGATTAAAAAAAAGCTTTTTATTCTTCTTTTCTTTCCATATTCACTGTTGGATCTAAAAGAGACCACATCATTGGATAAAGCCCTTTAAAACAGGCCCAAACATTTCACAATGATGGCGTTGTCTTCATTATCTTCGTCTGCTAGTGGTTCTCGAATTATTTTGAATGGCTCTGTTTCGCATGTTGTACTTGTACTTTGTGAGCGTGTCAAAAGGATTTACAGAAGCACGATATATACGCTTCTTTTTCAGCTTCTCTGCTTCCCTTCCTTTCGTGACTTTCCAGTTTGGTCAATATCAAAAGAGACTACCACCAAACGAACTATTCCATATTCACATCCACTTGTAACGCCGTTCCTCTGTATTCTCACACAACAACAACATCAGCACACACAAAAAAGTAACAGACACACAACGACAAAGTTAACAATATTCAGAAATAAAAGATGAACCACTACACGCAAAACAAGTAGTAATAATAATAATACTAATTCTATAACGATCCTACCGGATGAGGAAGTAGTGCAGTTTACATACATCTTCGTTCTTGAGGCTATGTGCATCTTTCTTTCCGTTTTCTTCTCTTTTGTGCGCTAGGCCGACACCTCCGCCTCACGCCTCTGCTGCCTCTTCACTGTCTCCGCTTCGAGGTCCGCTGCTCGGCGGGTGTACGTCACCCCAAAGTCTTTCAAGTCCTTCAATCCATGCGCCACGAGGATCTGCTTCACCGTCTCCTTGTTCTCCGCATCGAAGGTGAGGGTGTCCGGCACGGGCAGCGTCTTCGTGTCCCCATTCACGAACTGCACCTTGAGCTCACGGCGGGTCTCCCCCTTTAAGTAGTCATCGGTCAGTGGAATCATCCAGCAGTTGCGAAGAGTCATGAGAAAGCGACGGTCGTCGTACACCGCAGGGGAGATGTCGGAGTAGTACTCCACGAACTCGTCTAACCGAACGGTACCGAGTTTGGTGTTGATGATGTTACTCGGCCAGGCGTATTCAAAATCACGGCAAATATCCTCTCGGCTGACGAGGCCATCCATGACATCGGGGTGGCCGTGAGCGTTTTCCTTGTACAGGTTGAACATGTCCTTGAACTCCACAGAGCCACGACCCTCGATGAGCAAGCGCTGGAAGGCCTGCACCACCGCCTTCAGACGGTCCGGGTTGATATCCCCACGAAGCTCCTTCATCAATTCCTGTGTGCACACCAAGTTATTTCCTGAGTGATCAAACCGCTTCATAATGGCATCGAGTTCGATCGGCAGCACATACACGCCCAGCTTCGAGATGTGCTCTACGAGACCCTGACGGTCCAAATACTGTGGGTAGCGACCCTCTGCCCCAGCCGAGCGAAGGGCCCGAGAGAAGGCCCGCAGACCGGTGCGGCCACCGAATCGGATGGCCCCCTGGCGAAGGCGAGCCAGCACACAGTCCACGCCGTCGCCGCAGCTCAGGGAGAGGACCTCATTGATGTCCACCGACGTCTGCTGCGACTTGGTCCTGGGGCCATCGTCCTCGCCGCCAGTGGTGAAGTAGAACATATTCTCCTCGCACACACCGACGGCACCGCGACCAAAGCTGTGGTTCTGGCGCTCGAGATGGCAGCAAACAAGCATTTCACCCCCAAACGCGTTGGAGGTGACCTCACCGCTGCAGTGCAACGGCTGGCCCGTTAAGCTGTGGTACAGGATCACCGCTTCTCCCATCCGCACAGGGCGGCCGTCGGTGGTGGGATCCCCACGCCGATGGCCCGGCCGGCCCACCACAAAGATATTGTTTGCATTCGCCCCCATGTACACCTTGGCGGGCTGGTTCTTCATCGCATAGTGCCCGGAGACCAGATCGGACTGAATGTAGTAGAAACCCATCTCCGACACGTTTTCATTCGCGAGGCGCACGTGTTGGCCGTAGTGCAGGATATTCGGCTCGTGCAGCCACTCGCTGCGGTACGCCGCGTTGTTATCATCGGGACAGGGGAAAATGGTCCAGGTGGAGCGAAGCATCGGCACATTACTGGGAGTGGCGCTGAGGTGGCCCTCGAATGGATCGGAGTCCTTCTTCGGCGCGGTATCCAGCGCCAGCGCACCACCCGTCTTTTTGCTGAGGATCATCAGCGGGACGCCCATCGGCACGCGAGGCTTATTGTTCGGATTCTTCACGATGGTGGAGCAGCGGAAGTGATCATACGTCAGATCCGCCGCAGGGTCCTCTGGGAGCTCTGGGGGTTGTTGCTGCTGGTGCATCTGAAACACCTGGCTAATGTTGACGGGAGTGGAGAGCCGCTGCTTCAAGTTCTCCAACGCCACGGGGTTGGAGGCAGGGTCCTGACGCTTCGTCACAGCGTACTGCTTCTTGAGCTTGTACATTCGGAGCTTGTCCTCCTTCTGGCGCATCTCCTCATACCAGTTGCCAATGAGTACGCCAGGGGAGTACCGCGTGACGGAGGAGCGGCCAATCGCGTTATCACTGAGCATGATCAGGTCTACCGATTACGTAAAGAATATAATTCGATCCAAAAAGAAGAATGTATACTTCAGTCGGTGCTTATCAAATAAATAAATATATATAAATATATATATATATATATTTAAAGAGTAGAAAACTAGGAGAACTACCTTGTATTTGAGGTCTTCGCTGTGTCCTTCTTCTTCTATAGATGCTTGTGTATGTCGTTCTTTTCTGGCCGAGAGAGGGTCGTTTGTTTCTTATCCGCAACTCGTTTACTGCTCACGACTTCACAAAAAAAAATATTTCTTACTGATGTCGATAAAAAATATAAAATTAAAGGAAGAAAAAATGAATAGAGAGTCAAATAAAACATAGATAAAATTAGTTTCAACTATACCAAAAAACAACAACAACAAGAGCTTTAATTTGCTATAATGTGGATTATCATCGTAGCGAGTACTTTATGTATTCATCGTTTCACAAACAAGATAAAACGTTTTCCCCTCTCTCCATTCTCGTTCTCACTGTTGTTGCTTTTTTGCTTCCTTATAATTGCCCGCAGTCTTCCACAATAATCGCAGCCCCCTCCATAATTTCCCCCCCTGCCTGCACCGGCACCTGTTCGATCGCTTGGAGAGCGGGCCAGCTCTCTTCTTTCACTCGGCCAAAAATAATGCAATGCCCCACCAAGTGCTGTACCCTCGCCGGGTCTGCGGTCAGGAGCACAAAAAACTGCGATCCGTGGAGGTGGGGCGCACTGCAGGCTGTCCCCAGAAGACCCCTGCACGACTCCTCCCGCCGCTTCAGATTCGTGAGCCGCACTCCGCTCTGCTGCACCTCATTCGGCGCATCGAAGGTGTGGTCGCCGAACACGGACTGCTGGTGGCGGCCACTGTTGTCCGTCAGATCTCCGCCTTGCAGGACAAACCCTTTGTGGAGGCGATGGAAACGGGAACGACGGTAGCACAGCGAGGGCAGCAGCTGAACGGAGGAGGCGGCGGCGTCGGTGTCGTTGTCGAGAAAGCACGGCCCACTCCGTGGGGCCCTCTTCTCCTTCCGTTCCTGGTTCGTTGCCGCCTCGGGCTGGGGGTCCTCCTCGGAGAATAGCTTTCCCGTGCACAACTCCTGAAAGTTTTGGGACGCGATGGGGGCCTCACGAGTGAATAACTCCATTCGTAATCGATACAAAGGCGGTGCGACGGAGGACGAGAGCGTCGGAACGCCTGCAGGAAGCTGGACCCGTAAGTCTATGAAGAGGTCTCGAGCCGAAAACCCTAAACCTCGAAAACGCTGTCGACAAGGGGTGGTGACACGAAACCCACTCCCACCGTAAGCACAATGTGGGGTGGGGTGGTGGGCATCACGAGGCGGAGCACCACACGGTGGCAAACTGCCACCACTACCGAAACTTCTAGAGGAGAAGGTGCTCCGAATACGTGTGCAGGACGGGGGAGCAAAGAACGCCATGCGGGCTACCTTGGTGAAATGAAGCATGCACAGAAATGACAAGCTATAAAAAGTACGAATAAGATGGGAGAGAAGAAAGCTGCTGTTGGATGTGCCCACGTATGAGTAAAGATGCTTGACCCTTTTATTTTTAAAGTATACGTTATAAAGAAGAGACTGCAGAGGAGAAAGTCAATTAGTGCCTCTGCGGTCGATGTATCTACTTTTAATCTTTTTTTAAATGTTGAACCTTGGGATAAGTGATGGGAAAGATTAGTGCCGGCGATACAAAAAAAAGTAAAAGAACGAATGAGAAGAAAGAACGAATGAGAAGGAGTGACGTGTGAGCAACAAAGCAATTCTGATGGTTGGTGCGAAAGCACACTGGGTATGTTTCAATGACCTTTCGAAGCATAAACCGATGAATACTCCAAGAACCAGCGAGTACTGCTACCGCGGAAGAACAAGTTAGCAGATGAAGCAAAAAAAGAAATAATATTCACAATAATAACCTTAAAACCCATTTCTGTTCGGCCTCCGAGAACAAACAGAAAATTTTAGAATAAATGAAAAAGAAGAGAACTGCTGCAGATATGCATTCGACGTTCCTCATTTGTTTTCACTGCCTCCCCTCTTTGTTCCACACTTCCGCGATATTATTCGATAGTATTATTATTGTTCATGCCAGTGCGAGAGGTGGGGGCGGAAGAGCAGAGCACTTGCTTCACTTCCAGCACTACTCCTCCAAGACGAGATCCACCCACACTTCGTGACGACCACAACTCCTGCTGCAGTTTTTCCCGTGGATGGATTGGGGACGAGGACGAAGACGTGATGCCGTCACTCGGTATCCAGCGGAGGAGGAACGAGCGTGTGCCGAACGACTCCAAAGCCCTTCCCACGCTGGAGACGGTACGTTCCAGCCACTCGGCTAAACGCGTGCGCAGCTCGACATAATACGCTGTGTAAAGCGTGGGACTAGACGGGAGCGGGGGAAACAGCGCACTCGTAAAAACTGCAGGAAATGCGCTGAGGAGTTCTGCTTGCGTTTGCATGGCGAGCTCTACCAAGTCCTCGTTGGACTTTCCGAGCAGGGGTGATGACGCCGCATCCTGCACCTCGCGGCCGCTGGCAGAGGTCAACGCTTCCGTCACTTCTAAGAGCGTGGAAATGCCCTGAAATCCACACGCGGGAACTCCGATGAGCTCCACAAGGAGCTGATTCCCGAGCTCTACCGGCAGGGTACCCTCCATCACGTTCCAATGCGGTGGCGGGCGTACACGGCCGTGTTCATTGATATCCGTGTGCTGCGAGGAGCCGTACGACAGAGAGAGCGTGGAGTGAGAGGAGGAGGACATGGAGTGATTCATCGCTTCTCCAGGCGTCGGATCGCCGAGTAGAACGACCAAACTGTACGTCACGTCTCCTTCCTCTGCTTGTGTATCTCCGTCGGAAGGGGTGGGCCCCGCTCTCGTTGTCGTTATTGCCTTCCTCGTAGAAGGCGGAACCAATTGCAGCTCTGAGAGCACGTCGCGGATGTCACCCGAGGTCTGAAAGAGGAAAGGAAACGGCGCCAGCACTGCGGTAGAGGTGGGAGGAGACACGTACTCCAACACTTGAACCATCCACACCCGTAACCCGAGGTGCGGCACCGAGTGCGTGCTCCTCGCCACCCTTCGCACCGTCGCTTCTTCACCACTGCTGCTACGACTGATTGCTGTTGCTGGTGTAGGTGCGGCGGCAACGCTCGGCTGCACGATGAAAGATGAGGAGGGAGGAGGGGGAGACATTGGTGATGGAGCAGCGTCGGTGCCATGCCGGTCTCGTTTTCGACTACTTCCCAAGCAACTAGTAGTAGTATCATTGCCATTGGGAATCACTATTGCACTGCCTGTGGGAGAGTCTGCTGGTTGGTGCTGTAGATCGTTACTCTCACTCGTTGAACCTCCTCTCGCGGCCACCCCTTCAGTCGCAGACGGTAGAGAAGGGGGAGAAGAGCAGAGGAACGGGTTCGGGTTTGCAGCGAGGGCAGAAGGTTTTCCGGTTCGCACTCGAAGGTATTCCGCTGCGACCTTCTCCCATAAGACTCGCAACGCCGCCACCCCACCCATTTCGTGCACCGAAGCGGCGGAAGCAGAGGCATCACTCGGGAGGAGCATTCGAGTGTTGTGTCCATCGAGTCGAAGTACAGCCGCTGCACTTTTTCTGAAGTACTTTGCCTCCTCCCCCTTGACTTCGTCAGGGTAGAACGAAAGAGAGGAAGGAGCCGCATTGCTACTTGTATCCGATAGGAATTGCCAAACACCCGCACGCCGAATCCGTTCTCCCCAGGAAGGGGTAGAAGAGGAAGGGTCGTCCGGCGGTACGAGCTGAATTTCAAGTTTGGCCCCAAGGGGAACCCCTTCCGGCAATAAGGGACGAGTCGGCATTCGGTTTTCTGTCGCCCCACGGGTGTGAGGCGTGCTCGCGGTGGATGCGGGCGAAGAAGAGGATTCATCAGGAATGGCGCACGTCGCTGGGCAGCAGCGTTCGACCGCTGAAATGAATCGATAACCATCCGTGAGCAACAGCTTTAAACACCTTGACGAGACGGTATTTCGAGAGGAGGGCGGATGCAGATGGCCTTCTTTCATCGACTGAATGGTTTCACACGCCTGCAGTGTACTGTCCACTTCACTGTTGTTCTGTGGCTCATTGCCCACCGCTTCACCACTTTCCGTTCCAGCGAATGAACTCGCGACTCCTCCCCCTCCCACACTAGCTCCTGCCGCTGTGAACAAGTAGTGCGAGGGGGCTAACGCTCGACAGCGCTGAAGGGCCGGCAAGGCAACGTTCTCCACTGCCAACACCTGCAAATACAATGTGGTGGGGAGTCTTCCAGGGCTTCTGGTACCGGTGCGAGATGCTGGTAGTCCCTCGTGGGCAACACTCGTTAACCCTGTGCCCTCCTCCTCCTCCCTCACCTGCTGCTGCAGTTCTTCGTGTGCTGTCGATCGTAAGGCGGCTTCCACTTCCTCTAGCTGTGGCGGAGGGATGAATACCTCATTGAAACCGGAGCGTATTGAGGGTGCTGCTGCGGCTCCGGTTGGTGTGTGTCGTTGCTGTTCAATCGCCGTCTTGACAAGCACGAGAAGATCTTCCGTGATGTGTTGTCGTAGAAAAGACTCCATTTGATTCCAACTTCTTGAAGAAATGAAACAGAGACTGGAGTGGGATTGTATTTTATTGCCTACTTTTTTTTTTCTCTTTTAAGGTTGTCGGAATTTTTCAATTGGGCCCTCTCTCTCGTTTCTGCGTGGAGGTAGTCTGATAAGCGATTGGTATAATAATTGTGATTTCTAATGATTTTAGTGGCTGTTGTGGACCTCTCGTGAGTTCCCTTCACCCGTTGAAGGTAATGGTGATGTTTCAACTGTGCTAAAAGTGAAGTGAATGAAGAGGAATCGTTAGAATGAGAGAAAAGGAGCTGATTTACTAAAGGAGCTCCACTGTACTGTAGAAGGCTTTCTCTCAATCGCGTAAAGAACGACTAAGATAGTCGTGGATGCCGTGTGAGCTGAACACCACACTAATAATACATAACAGTAATACATTATATAAATAGAAAAGCAAAAATAAAATTAAAAACGATAAAAGGAAAAAAAAAGAGAAGGGATAAACGGAAGAAGACAAAGAGTCAGAGTGAACGCTTCGTATTCAATACAAAACAAAACAACGAAAGGAAAAGAGAGATTTTCGGTACATTTTTTTATCAAAGCAAGAAAGAATCTGTGATCACCACAGGATCTTCCTCATCCAGTTTTTTTTTTTTTTTTGTAATCATTTTTCGTGGTTTTTCAGCTTGGTGAAATATAAAACTAAACAGAATAAGATTATGTGTATTTTTATTTTATGTTTTTTTCCTGAAGAACTGAAAAACAATGTTTCGCTTTCTCTCTATCTGTATATGTTTTTTTAAAAAATGTTGGCGCAGTAGAAGTACCAACAAGAGTCCAAGACATTTTTCATCCATGAAATATATCTACTCACCAGGCACAAAAGAAAAATATATATATATGACCATCATAACTATCATTGCAATACTAATAGTAATATTAATATTAAATGTACTGCGATCCGACTACAGAATACAGAAAGATAGAGAGGAGGGCGTGAGAACGCGAAACACGGAAGAAGAAGAAAAGAACGAACAGAAGGACGTACATGACGCCCCTAAAGGGAAATGGAAAGCCACACACAATTTTTTTTTTAAAGTGACTCAGAGAAATAATTTTATACATTGTTTTTTTTCGAGAAAACTACTTCATCATCACGCTATGATTCGATTGAGTTTCCGATCATTCCTTCTCACGTACGAAGTCGAGATCGACATATTTGTATGCGCATAAATACATGTACGAACTCTTTGTTGTGATTCTTGTTCTGTTTAACCGCTCCTTTCGACGATTTTAATTTAATTCTTTTCTATAATCTTTCTCTACTCTTGCAGGAAGAAAACCCAACCACAAAAAAAATAAAAAATAGTTACAACAAAAGGAGAAACACTTAAAAAAAACGATGTCTTCCTTTGCTTTGGATGTAGTAATCGTGCAGCATGGCTAGAAGGGGGAGTGAGCGTACGGGTTTCAAGATATTGACAACAACTCGGCTATAATAATATCTTCTTACTCGTTTTCTTTATGAGCTCATTACGATCCTTTTTTTTTTCAAATTTTCACAGACACAGAAAACAAGAAACATACATGTGAAAAAAGGAGAAAAACAACTAACGCACTTACTAAAACAACAAAAAAAAGTAGTATTATACAAAAATAGTAACAATAACAAGAGATCACATGTCTTCGCATCACGTTTGGAGGCGCCACAATAAAGAGTAAAGAGTAATGCAATTGTCCTTCACAAACACCCACACCCACAGAGATGTACTTTGCTTCTTCCAGCCACCTCTTCATGTTTGTTGTCTCTCTTCTTGTGTCGAATGGGATGTATATCCGTGAGAGCCCCCATTTTTGTTTTCCTTTCCGCTCTTGTTGTTGTTTTTTTTCTTCTTGATTGCATTTCACGTGTTAGATTTCAATTCCAATTGTTGCGTTATTGATGGTGCCTCCCTTCCCTAGCTGACTTGGTTTTGTCAGAGCGGGCGTGTCCTTCGGCAGAACAACCAAAATAATAAAAATACAAAAGAAAGACCCACTCACTCCTCTCACTTCTCTCTGTCTTCCTATTCTTTATTTGTCATTGCTATCAGTACTAATACTGCTTTTTTTTTTTTGATTATTGGTTTCTATTTTTCAACACAATACAATAAAGAAAGCATCTAGTCATAGAGGTCGTATATAATCATAACAATAATGTATTTTTGGTGGGTATTCGGTCCTTCCGCAATGTTATTTATCGTTTCGCGGTCTTCTTCTTAGGATCCTTCGGCGGGTCCACATCTAACTTGGTGCCTACAGCGAGATGACTGACCTTGTTCCCTGAAGCATCGATGGTGGGAGGTCTTTCAATGTACACACATTGCTTCGGTGGCGCCTGCGGTACATTGCGTCCCTCTCGGATCGACGGAGGAATGGACATCACGGTACGGCAGCGAGGGCACATCGCGAGCGACGTGTTCTGCGGCAGAATGAGAATACAGCGGCAGCAGACACACGAAACCGTAAATTGCTGCACTTGGGTGACGCTCATGCACATCGGGCAGCGCACGGATGGCGCGCCAATGGGGTAGGCCAGCGTGACATGGCAGTTCTGGCAACTGATTTGCCCAGTGGACTGTGACTGGTGAGGCATCTGAGCGCGGATAGTGGTCGCTGCAAACAATACTTAAAAAACACAACTAAAAAATATGATTAATAACCTCCTAAACAAGATGGACACACTATACAATCCAGCTCACTAAGCAAGAAGTCTGATTTTATTATAATAGTTTTTTAATTTTTTTTGTTATATAACTTCTCTGTTCGATAAATGCGCGGTACACTGATAATGAGATAACAGAATTGATGAAGAAGTTATAGATTTTAAAATAAGAATATTACTTATTTCGCTTGAATTTGAATGAAGGCGAGAAGAACTTGAGAGTGAGAATCGATAGTCAATTATTCACCCTTGACACACACTTCGACAAAAATATGAAGCCCCACAAAAAAAATATAAAAAAACAGTTTTTCACTAGCAAAGCAATCACATCCACTGTCAAGCAGCAGCAACATGCTACTCCCCGCATTCAGATCCATTTCCTCTAAACGAATCCTGTACGACCACATACGGCTGCTCCACGGTTCTCGGTTTATTATGATTACTATTTATTACAATTATTATTATTATTATTATATTAGATGTGAAAAGGCCAGTAAGAAAAGAAAGAGAGAAAGAGGATCCTTATCGAAGGGCTCCTTTAAAATGGTACGCCAAGCGATTGCTCCAGCGTGCGGCTCCACACCGTATCTACCAAGGCGATAAAGTCGTCAGTCCACATGGAGGTGGCATGCGCCTGCTTGTCCTGACACCGCTCGTGTGCTAACGATAACGATGTGGACGGTTGAAGAGAATCTTCTTCGGTGCGCTCTTGGGGCGGCCCTCTGCTGTCTTGCAGCGTGAGTCCTCGCACCGCACAGAGAAACAAGCTCGGCCCCATGGACGTCATCCCATCAGTGCCAGAAGAGTCTTCGCGTAAGGCGTCGCTCGTTGGTGCCAACACATTACAGACGATATCCTCGCACACCGCTTCGAGTTGCCGCGTCAGAGACGCCACCACCGTGGCGTGATGTGCCGCAGCCGCAGCGTCCCTGTTGTTGTTGTTGTTGTTGTTTTTCCAGGTCGACGACGAGAAGGGCTTCTCGAAATGAGTGGCACCGACAGACACGAATGATGCCATCGACTTTTTCTCCGTAGCGTGCAGAGGAGATGAGGACAGTTCCTTCTTCAGAGAATCGGTACCGTGCGTCCTTGGAGAGGGTTCCAATGACGGAGGACTTACACTTCCTTCTTCTTCGTTGTCTGGGTGTACTTCGGGGGCTTCAATGACCGTCAAGAGGATCGCGGGGATATGAAAGTAGTTCTTTGAGGAGGACAGTCCCGAGCATGTCAGTGGTGGCGTGAAGCCGCCACTAACGTGCTGCCACCGAACAGTGCGCCTCTTCTTCTCTTTCAACTGTTTTGCGGAAGGCCGACGCAGCAGGTCCTGCAGCCAGTAGTGCTCTGCAGCGTACTGCGCCATCACCCCCGCACAGGGTCCCATGTGCATTAGATTTCGCCACTGTCGTCGCGACGTCGAACAAGCGTGGGGACCAAAAGTCCCTTCGTCGTGCCCCACTCTTGCCAGGCGCTCTAAGCTGTGGCCATAGCACGCCGAAAGGAGCGGCACCAGATGAGACAACAAGGACGTCGTCGAGGTGGTCGATGGGAGCAACCGTTCCAAGGGTAAAACCAGGAGTGGCATGCGATGATGCAGCCCACACCCTCCATCCCGTACGACATTCATCGGCGACGTGAATGCTGTCGTGGTCCTGCATCGTGCATCACCTTGCGGGGGGAAAAGAGGCATACAACCATGAAAAGCAACCCACTCCGCTAAAGGGCAACCAGAGGAGCTTTCAACAGCAGGAAAAGAGATTGGTGTTGTCTTCCCCGTTAACAACTCACCATTCTCACCCTGGTGGACGGCCCGCTTATGAGGCGTCTTCGCTGTGGAGCTCTTTTCCACCCCACCATGACCGAGCTCCTTCTCCGGCTCCGTTGTAGGACTGGTAATCACTCCTACAAGAGGCACATGCACATGGACGGATTTCCATCGAACACCCTTTTCATCCCTTCCTGACACCTCCACCAGGGCGTCGCTCTGGTTTCCGACGGCTGTTTGTGTGGGACGAGTGAAAAAGAACACCTGCTCGGAAAGCAGCGGTGCAGCACCGAGGCGAGCAGGAGCGGTAAGGCGTTCCAACACGAGACCTCCTTCCTCTTCGGTGTTGTCTTTTGCTTTCCGCACCCCTTCTGGCTCAGCGTGAGGAGGACGACCGTTACTGCTATTCTTTTCTGGTCGACTTTCTATTAGAGACGGGGGAGTGCGAGCGTGGGAGCGATACGCAGAAGCCGCTGACGCCTTATCGTGAGGGCTCCGAGTGTTCGTCCCAAGAAGACTCGGATGGTTTGTATTTTGCGGAGGAGATCGAGGCGTACGGCAATGCAACACCACAGAAGCTTGCAATGCATCCGGATGCGATGTGATGGGACGCGCAGTGGCTTCTGTCTGGATGGGATTCGTTGTTTCCTTCGTCGCTCTTTCCGACTGGATTGCGTTGGAGGAGGAGGGCATCTTTTCGTGGCGGTGAGGTGCCGGCGAAGGAAGACGGCGCTCCTTGAAGAGCTGATGCTGCCACGACTGCACTGCTCGTGTACTACAGCCAGACGAAATAACCGTTAAAAAAGAAGATGGCGCCGTCGCCCTGGCTTCTTGCCGTCCCTCTTCGGTGTTCCTCGTCGCGTCATTCGCTCTGGTGGTGAACCCATCGTTCCCCATCTTCCTCATCGCGTGACCGGTGGTGGGGGGAATGCGCATGGCTTCACACAGAGCAGGGATAATGTCTTGCTCCACGCCACGGGTCAACATGACATCTAGTAATCCACACGCCGCATCGAAGGAGCAGCGAGAATGCGTGACAACAGGGGTTTCGCTTTCTTTCTTTCTCGTTGCAGGGGAGGCCAACGCGTGGATGACCCACAAGGCGGACAGGCTCGCATTCGGCGCGGGGCACCATAATATGCGGGGGGCTCTTCTGCTCCACTCGCATCGCATCTCTGGCTTCAGCGGACAAGAAATGCCCTCTTTCGCTCCTTCTACGCGATCCGCTACAACACCACAAGCGCTAGCCGCAGCCGAAGGAGTCCTCCCGGAACGAGAGACGAAAGAAAAAGGAGACGACGACGACTTCCAGATGTCCATCAAAGCCTCCAGCACGCCCAACAGCCCATACGCGACAGAGAAACACCCAGGAGAGAGCACGAGGTACGCATACGACGCAGAAAGGTCTCCTTGATCGATAGCGCACTGTTCTCGAACCCCCTCCTTCGTCACCTCCATTTCTCTGTCTTCATTCAATGATCGATGCGTCGTCGCGCTATTATGGCAGTGGGGAGTGGAGCTGTGCTCTTGTGTGAGCTGTGCGAGCGCGTGCCGATAACGACGCTCCACTTCGTCCCAGGCGGCTCGCACGGCGGTGATCGGCACACCCGACTGCACGGCTTCCGCCTGGGTTACACCGCACCACGGCGAGACAGACAACGATGACGTGCTGATGTCCCTGTTAAGAGTTCCAGTAAGCGATGGAAAAGTATGGCTTTGTGAAGGAGGTGGGGAGGGAAAGAATGACGCGAGGAGGTGCCGCAGTGTCCCAAGGACTTCGTCTCGCACGCCTGCCGCATGAGAGGGTGATGCAGTGCTGGCTTCATGGTCTTTCTCGTGTTGCTGCTGATCCTCTATCCACTGTACCACCTCTTTTCTTGTAAAAGGTGTCAAGCGATGCAGCGGCACGGCTTCGGAGACATTCTCCACATACAAACTACTCGCGATACTTCGCCAGGTGGAGGTGGAGGAGGCCTCCACAGCGGTGTTGAACTTCCTCTCTTCCTCCTTCTTACTCCTCCTCTCGGAGTGCGATGACGTGCGCTCTAACGGGTCCGCGTAGCGCACCACTCCGTATTGAAGTCCTGCATAAGTGGGGAATTCTTTTTGATGACGGGATTGTATGGCGGCGCAAGAGGGGGGAGGAAGCCGTACGGTGCGCTGAGCAGAGCTCCCCCTCCGTCCTTCTTCACCATCACGAGTGATGTCAGTGGGCTGGTCTAACGAGTGAGGGGTGGGACTCGTTTCACGCGAACCAACCCTCTCTGTCGAATCAATGGGGTTTAGCGTCGCCTCAGTGTGGTGTAAGAATGGAGTGCGGGGTGGGACACAAAAGGAAAGATCTTGACCCCAGAGAAATGTTACACAGAAGGAGCGACGAAACATGACACGGGAAAAAAAAATTTATTGATAGAAAAAATTATCCATACTAATTATATTTTTTGTGTGTGTGTGTCTGCGTGTGCTTTGTGATGGTAGTCGCGTGAAGGCCAGCTCGTTCACTGGAGAGGAGGAGAGTTCCACGTATGAAACTAATATAAAAAATGGTGTGGATGTGCGGACGGAAGGATAGCGAGAGGTGATGTGCGAAGCAGCAATGAGCGAAAGTGTACGTTGCACAACTCCCTCTTTTCCACCCTCAAAAACAAACAAAAAGCAGTGACAGCAAACAAAAGGGATAGAGAGAGATAGGGAGCGCAGTTAGCTGCGTTCCTTTACCAATGGAACGCGTTCCAGTAGGGACAGTAGCGATACAAAGCCGCCAATTGAAAAAATAAAAGTATAATTTATGATAAGAAGTAAATAAGTGCTGTCCTAAATAACTTCTTGTTACGCTGCAGAAGAAAGAAGGAGCATATGAAATACAAAATTCAGATATATAAGAGAATAAAGTTAAGAATGGAGTACTAATAATAATTATCATAATTATAATTGATAATAATTAATAAGTAAGGATAATCCGAGCCATGGGATCAGAGAGGAGGGTAGGGTCTCCATACCCATAACAGAGAAAACAAACACGTAAGACACATCGAAATAAGAAGAGAAACACGACGGACGGAGTGCTACAGCAGAGCATTACCATTCAGAGCTCGAATTCACTGTACATTTCGTGCTTTCTTCTTTTTCTACTGTTTATTATAAATATCATATACGAGAGAGAGAGAGCGAAAAAGAGAATAAAGAAAAGGGAAAACCAAAAAAAAAAAAAACATAATGATAAAAGAGGATGCGAAAAAACAAAAAAAAAAGGGATTCATTTAAAAGTACAAAGTCAGTGCTGATACAGAGGGGACGCGCTCTTCCCCTGATATTTTCTCTTCGCTCTCCATCACTTGCTCTCTCTCTCTCTCTTGACTAGTGCTGGCTGATCATAAAAATAATAATAATAGTGAGGGCGTCAATAAAGGTGAAAGGAAAAAGTGAAGGGGGAAAGGAAAACAAATATAAATAAATAGATGAATAAAAATTGTAAATAACAGAAAGACATACGAACTAAATGAAGTTGAACTACAAAAGCGAAAGACGAATGCCCGCTGCATATACTTACTCATTCATCCACTCAGAGGCATTCAAGCCAAGAGGGAAGCGAAGAGATGTGCTTCTTCTCTGTTTGGTGCCTCGTAAAGGAATTCTTTTTAGCATTTAGTGTGTGCGTTCAGTGTATGCCACGCAAGAAAAAAAAAAGAGAGAGATCTGTATTTGCCTAAAAACAATATGTTACCCCCATTTTATATTAAAATTTCTTTGCAGCTAAGGTTTTTTTCCATTATTAGTTTTCCACCATAAAAAAATCCAACCTTGAAAATGCTTTTTTTTTCTTTTTTTTCAACCAACTGAGTAAAATAAGTGATATCCATCTCGCTAGATGGCCCTCCTGTCATAGCGCAGTGGCACATTTGTGTAAGTCAAGGTGGCCACCAGGGCAAATTCGCAAGATCATGTCCTTGCTATTGAACTTAGCATCCGTTTTACTGGTGTATTTAAGTTTCAATTTTTAAGCTTCACTTTTTCTCGTACTTTATTTCGTTCGTCCCATTCCGCTGGCTGTTCTTCTCAAAAGGATGCGGTGCTGAAGACGTTTTCCTTTCCATTGCACACCGCTTTAGCGATCTGGGCGGCCCACAAACTCGCCTGCCCACAAACGTCTCGGCAACGAATGGCCTGTTCCTCTCTCATTAGCATTGGCTGTGACGCTGAGGCAGGGAAGAGACCACTGTTTCGACGGCTGCAGTGATGTGTGTCTCGTGTGGAGGCGTCAGTGAGCGGCGTATCTTCGCTCCTCTCCCTCGAGTACGCGTCATTCGACACTGGAGAACTCGAACTCAGACTCCAACTCCGTCTCGATGCGGAGCTGGACCTTCGACGACTCCAGCAAACGTCATCTCCGAGATCACGTCCCTCTTGTTCTTCCTCCTCCGCTTCGCTGAGTGCGGTCGCACCCCGACACCCTTCTTTCCACGGCTTGGCGTCAAACACGTGCAACACCATCAGCAGACGGCGCTGCAACTCCTCCTCCTCCCTCGCCATCCAATCGCACCATTGCGCTGCAGGGCAGTGGTGGCTCGCGCGAGCAGTGCGAGATTCATCTTGGGGCTGTGGTGAGGGGAGAGCCGTGCTCGTCATCGCACACCCCTGCTGTGGTTGCTGTGGAGGTGGTCTCGTTTCACTCATCGTCAAGGGCGGCATCGTCTCCACACACACGTGTTTACAGTCCCCCACCATAAAAGGCAATCGTTCATCCTCATCATCGGATGGTGGTGCAGAGCACTGCGAGGGACGCTTGGCAGACGACTTTTCCGCCCCTCTGGCTTCCCTTAGACGCCTTCGAGTACTGCTATTTCGCTTTGTCTCGATATTTGGTTGGTGGTGCTCTCGTCGAATTTGTTTCGACGACGGTCTCCGCTTGCGTTGCCGCAGCTTCTTGGGCGTCTCTGCGAGCAGTGGCGGTTGCGGGCGCAAACGTAAAACGTACAGAATTTCTCTGGTTGCCCAATCCACGAAGAACAACTGCGGGAAGGTCGTGAGAAGTAGTAACACCGGCGAAGAGGGGAATCGAACATCTTGCAGCACCTCCACGAGGGAGTAAAACACAACTTCCTCACGAGGGAGTAGAGGGAGCGAAGGGGTGGACCGGCTTCGGGGAGGAGGTCTTGGGGTCGTGGTCTCGTGCGGAGGGTTTCGGTGTGTCTCACGGTGATGGTGCATGCCGGAGGAGGAGGGGGACAGTGGCGCCACGATGAATGGAAGACCCGACGTCAGCTTCTCTGTGGTCGGGCTCCTTAATGCTGTACCGGCGCTGGTCAACTCCAGAACGCCCTCCGGTACAGCGCCACCGCTATTGTGTCGCAGCAGCATCCACCCCGTCTCGTTGAGCTCCTCCTCACCACGCGTCCACTGCATGGCAGAGGCCGGGGCCTGGTGCAGCATCAAAAAGTTCGAGCTCCTACTACTACTACGACTACTGCTACTGCTACTCCTTCGAGCGGGAGTGGTGTACAAGAGACTAGAGAGATCAGGGAGGGGCATCAGGGGTAACCGTATTCGACAGCCACCAGAGGAGAGGTGAGCTGGAGAACCGGTGTGGGGGTGGGGGGACAGCGCAGCCTGCGGGGCGTCCTCCTCGTCGTCGTGCGAGGCCATCGATTCGACGCTGGCCAGGTTCGCCCAATAGAGCCAGTTATTCCTCTCGTGCAGGTGCTCCCAGTCAATGCCGGCAAAGAAGGGATGCGCTTTGAGAGCAGCGAAGCCACCTCGCTCCTCCGCCCCCAGACGCTGCGTCGGCTCGGGCTGCAGCAGCTCCGCCACCAAATCCATCGCTGCATCGACGGGATGCACCACCATGGGCGGCAAAGGCACCGCGGCGGTGGCCGCACTCGCCGGCACCTCCGCAGCGTGTGACATTCTCAAGTACTCCTCCAACCCCGGCAGACTTCCCGTGCCCCGTAGCACTGGCGAGGGCGGCGATGATGACGGAAACGAAGAGGTCGCGATGGACGACGAGAGCAGGGGCTGGACCGCGTAGCGCTCGTCTGCTGTGAAGCGCTGTACGCTAGGGAAGACAGCCTCGTGGCAGGGGGGGCTGTTGCTGTGCATCTGCGAGACGGGAGGAGGCTTTGGAATGGTAAGTGGCGTCCTGTGGCCCCCCTCCGTGAGCTCACTTCCCGACACTACCTCTCCCTCTTCTGCTGTGGTTGGGGGTGGTCCTTCGTCGTGCGCTTCTTGTGATGGGGGGAACACACCCAGCGTGACGTGTGCTGCGGGCTGTATCGAGGTCCTCCCTACTGTCATGGGATCCGAGTGCTGCGATGGCGCTGGATTGGATGGATTATGCCTTGTCTCACCCGGTCGATTGAGGTGCTTATTGTTCTCCACTCCTTCCGCTTCGACCTCCTGGTCTTGGCATCCTGTAGGAGAAACGCTCTGGCCCACAGTGACGGTAACCAGTTGTGGTGGGGGGTATTCCGACTGCTGCTGGGACCACCATAGCACGGAGGCGGCCGTGTTTCGTCGAGCCTCTTCGGCTGAAGTGAAGGTCAAACTTCCGGCTTGAAATCGTTTGATCTTGCTCGTGATGAGGTATCCCGTTGATCCTTGAAACGGTGGATGTCCCTCCAGCATCTCGTACAGCATACAGCCCGCCGCCCACAAGTCACTGTATCGACCCGCCTTTCCCTTGACAATCATCTCCCCGCTCATGTACGCGTACGTCCCACCAAAATTGTTTGCCTCGACGTCCCCCAGAAAGCATGCCGAGCCAAAGTCCCCGAGCTTGAGGTGGCCATCCGAGGTCAGCATAAAGTTGGAAGGCTTAATATCGCGGTGCAGCACCACCCCGTCTCGCTCTCGCTGTTGCTCTCGTTGCAAGGAGGCGTCCAGAGGTGTGGCGGTCTCCCTCCCCTCCACCAGCTCCTCTGGTGTGGCTTCCACACCCCCTTCGCTTTCCAAAAAAGGACGGCTATAAGGGCCAGCTGGAGCGGGGGAAGAGGTCCTCCGCTCAGTCGCTGCGGCTTCACCGCCACGCGATTCGCCGGTAGAGGTGGGCGTCAGCTGGAGCGTCACGCTGTGGCTACTCGCTCGCAGCCGTCCCACGCCCTTGGCATCCTTCCACAGATCCGAAGGAGGGAGCTGACCGCTCAGGGTGGGGGTCAAGTACGAGAACCCTAGCGAGGTGTTACTCCTCGCGTGGAGGTGTGGAGTCATCGCGTTCCGGCCTCCTGCACTACTGAACTTGCAGCAAGGGTCATACGGGTGCTGGCTACCGTCTTGCAAGTACTCCAGCGCGAGGACGATGTCGGCCATGAGACGCGGCGCGCGTCGCCAGCGCTCCACCGGCTTCGCGTGGAGCTCCTGAAGCATTTTCTCTAGCGTGCCGCACGGGAGGACGTCCATGACCAGGAAAATATCACTGATGTCCTCCGCGACACCGAGCCAGTTCACCAGCGACGAGTGCAGTAGACGAGACCCCATCAAAACTTCGTTGTGAAGTGCGGTGGAGCGCTGAAAGTCATCCAAGTCCATCTTTGTAAACACCTTCACCGCGACAGAGCGAAAGGGTAAACACCCACCCGCCAACTCAGGAGTGGAGCGAAACGGTGAAAAGGATGGCGGGTGTGCGGGAGAAGCACTCCGCCCCGCACCACCCTCAGCGGCTTCTTGACGTTGTTCGATTTCAGTTGAAGCGGCCTCGAAACGATCACCACCACCACCAAACGCCTTGATACTCGAAGAGGGAGAAGCAGACGGAAGAGAAACTGACGTGTTATCGTTAGAAATCAGATGTGGGTTGTTGTTGTTGCTGGCTGGGGTGGCCATCATGTGAGCGGGTGGTCCAGCGACGCTGCTGCTCGCGACATCCTCTAAAGGAACAATCGTGTTCACCATTGACGGGTGTGGCGCCGCCAGCGTTTCTTCACGGGTGTGGCGCGTCGACGGAGTGCGAGGTCGCCCTGCTTCGCCCAGTGCTAGTGAGAAGGGGCTAGGCTGTGGAAGGGGCTGGATGCGGACGGGAGAGGACTCGGAAGGGTGGAAGGAGGGCGTCGGACTCCTCGCGTTCTCCTCCGCACCGCATCCCGCTACTCCGTCTACACCGGTAGAGGCCCCTTGGGTGTCCGGTAAGCGCTCCTCAAAGCTGTTCTGACTCGGCTCTGCTGTCACGGCGGGAGACGAGCTGAAGGAGATGGTGCCGGCACGCGGTCGGAGAGGAGGGGGCGGCAGCAGCGGTGATCCCGCGTGGCTGTCGGGCTCCGGGTGGGTCACCTCCAGCGGGAAGGGCAAACTCCCGCGTCGAGGGAGTGGCTCATTCGGGGAGGCAGCCATCATGAGGCAGCTCCGGGATGCGACACCGAGTGGCAGGTGCAATGACTGTGACGAGGGAAGAGGAATGCCCCGAGCGGAGTCCCCCATCGAGGAACGACGACTGCTGCGGCCAAGCGGTCCACCCTTGAACGATGCCGGCGGGGCTCGAGAGGACAGCGGAGTCTTGAGACTAGGACGACGTGCTGGGGCGGGTGGGAACACGTGCTGGTTTGTGGAGGAGGACAGGTGTTGCTGCTGCGTCGGTGAGAGGACGATACGCCCTCCTGCCACAGTGGTGTTCAAAAACAGACTGGAGGGCATCTCACTGCAGGCGTACGAGGACGTGCGATCGTCCTCAATCGGACTCGTGGCTTCGTCTTCGGACGGTCTGTGCGGTGGATGCTGTTGCCACTGCTGCTTATTGAGGGAGGCGTAGCTGAAGGTTCGAAGTCGAACTCGTCCTGGTGTTTTGTCCTCCTCGTCTTCGTCACCCAGCCGTCGTTGAAGCATGGACCCGCCTGGGACTGATGGAACCTGCCCAGTGTGCGCCATGAAGTAGTTCTGCGGCAGTGTCCCCGTTGAGGCCGCCGCTGCGGTGGTCGTGAAGAACGACCCCTCCTCTGTCCCTATTATCGTGGTGGAATGCTGCCCTGTGGTCGTCCCCCCGCCGGTGTGGTCTTCGTCCAGCTCCTCCACGCGGTGTGGTACCGGTCCATGGAGCAGGCGCTGGCTCATAGGATGTGGAGTGGAGGGGGTCCCCCACCAGGCCACTGCGTCGGGTTCCTCCAGAGAGGCGGTGCCGGGGAAGCCGTAGTCGTCCCTCGCACCGCCAGGACTTCCCCACTGCACAGGAGAGAGGAGGTTCGAGTAGGTGCACCCGCCGGAGGGGGTGGAGGGGAGATCCTGGGTCCCTGTTGCCGCATCCCAAGAACAAGGTAGTGCGGGAGGGGGAATGGGACACGAACCCCGACGCCGTAGTGGATGTGGCGCCACAGTGATGCTGCCCGCCTCTTCTGCCCACGCCGCAGACGTCCCGGCGTTCGCCTGTTGGGGTGGTGGATGACGATTGAACTGATGATAGTGATGCGGTGGGGTGGTGGGGGAGATGACGAGGGATGCAGCGAACCGATGTCGCTTGCCGGTAGGCACTCCGATGCGGTGCGCTGTCGTGGATGCCCCCGTCCCCTTCCAAGACGACACTGTTGACGTGGAGCCGCCGGCCGCACTATCGGATGGGGGTGCGATGCAGTGCAGAAAGCCGCCTTGTTGAAGCGTGGGTTTCCTCTCAATAGGGGAGTAAAAGGAAGTTGGCGCTGGTGTGCTGGTACCTGGCCCTTCTACCAAAGTGTGGTACTGCTGCGACTGCGGAGTTGTCTCCTCCTTGGAAAGAGAGACGGGGAGTAGCAATGGAGGTTGTTTCTGTGATGGGGCTTTCGTGTAGTGGTGACGGCGGCCACTGCCCTGGTTTCCATTCGGTGAGGGTGGCAGCTGCTGCTGCTGCTGATGTTGGTTCTCATCCACCACATTTGCATGGCTCTGTTGACAAGAAAGAAATCTACTGTACGAAAATTGACCTACTCCCCCTAACTCCGCCACAACACCACTATTGTTATGAATATGGCTGCCTTCCGTGCTCTGTAGTGGGCGAATGGAACGGGAGCGTTGCAAAGTAGGGCTCTCACTCCCCACACTAAAGCCCTCTTCACCTACGAGCCCGCTTGTTTTTGCAAGGGTCGAAGAGTGGTGCAGTGCCGAGCTAAAGAGGTCCGCCACTGTGGAGACCTCGTCCTCCTGAGACGAGCCACGACTGAAACACCTCATCCCTTCGGTTCTTGCGTCAGCAGCAGAGCCAGAACGATCATCCGCACCAACACTACTCGCAGCGGCGCCATCTTCCTCTGATGCTGCGGTAGCGGGTCGACGTAACCCCTCAACTTTGTGGATCCCTCGTTCGACCACAGCAGAGGTCTCCTCTCTCAGCGGCTCGCTCGCTCTCTCATTCCCGCGAGAACCGAGAAAAGGGGGCTGTGGATACGAGGAACCGCCAACATGCCGCTGCCGCGGCTCCTCCTGGCTTCCCTCCTTTGGTCGATAGCAAAGGAGAGCAGATGTCAGTGATGCCTTCCTCTCTCGTGATAGTGAGTTCACTGGTGGCTGCGGTTGCTGGACGGTCGCTGCAGCTCTAGATTCGGAGGCGCCGCTCTTTCGTTGAGGATATCGTGGGGAGGAAGCCGCCACAGGGGACAAAGGATGCATCGTGGTAGGAGCCGATTCCGTACCTAACGAGATGGGCAAACCAGTGCACTGGGGCTTGGTAAGCTGCTGGCTGCTCTTGTTCCAAACGCTCTGATTGCCTCCCTCATCCTCCACCGTAAGTTGTAATGGGCCCTCGCGCGCAACATCGCGAGACGCGGAATGGGCCGCCTGTTGGTCTACCGAGTGTTTCCTCTTTAAAGAACTTGGTGGCGGAGGGTTCTCCACCGCATCAGTGTGATCATTGGGAGGATGATGGCGACGCTGCTGTTGCTGTTGCTCAATGGTGAACTCCCTCTCTACAGGGCTTCCTCCCTCATTCGACTGATGGCGTGATTGAAATGAAATAATAAAAGGGGTGTTGGGGGATGAAAAGGCCGGCATCGGCGGAGGGGACGACAGCGACGTCCTCCCCGCCTCGGAGCTGACACTGCTTGCTGCGAGAAGCTTGGCAGCGGTCTGCCCCACCACTCGGAAGGGCGTTGAGAGCTCCCTCTGCCCGGTGCCTCCAGACCGGTGGTGTGCATCACCTTGAGAGGGGACGACAGTCGGGGATGCTGTGGTCTCAGCTGCTCGAGTACATTCCTCTTGGACGCCAGTCAAGGGGACTCTTGGGGGCTGACGCTCCTCCACACCCGGCCCACCACTGCCCGGAGTCGGCATCCTGAGGCTTCGTCGTCTCATTTTCCTTGGTGCCTTCATTCGTTCCGCCGCTTCGCGCAGCGCTCCAGGAGGCGTTTCTATGGAGGGATGGTTTTGCTCTCGTGGCGGGGTCGATGATTCGTCTACAGAAAAAGAAGCGCGACCCACACGCGAGGGCCTTCGAGTGGAGATTCCTTCCGTCTTACCTCCCTCCCCCCCCACTGCACTGGACAGACTCGCTGTAGCAGTGTGAGGGAAGCGACACTCCTCAGGTTCCTTCTGCTGCCCCTGGTGTGGTGGTAGCGTGTGCGGCTCCGCGTGTGGACCGAGTGGCGCGGCGGTGTGGGCGGTGGACTGGCACGGGCTTTCCTCATGTGAAATCGGGTGGCGGGAAGGGGTTCCGCCGCAGTGCCACGTCGGGCTCGATGCGACGCTATCGGGTTGGCATTCCCGAAGAGGGAGAGGCGGAAAGGCGTGAAGGGACGACGGAGAAGGCTCGCGCGTTCCCTGAATCGATGTGCCGAATCTCTTCAGTCGTGCTGTGGTGTTTCCTTCCAACGCATGATCGGCATTGTGTGGTGAGGATGAGGCATGTGGCGGGGTATCTTGCGTGGGGGGCGAGCTGCAATCATGACAACCAGTACCACTTGCTCGCCGACTGGTACGGGGGCTTCCACCGTGGCTATGACTCGGGCTGGAGTGGTGGGCGTCGTAGTGGGTGTGAGCAAAACGCCGAGCTTCGGAGGAAGAGGAGGGTGGTGGCCGCAGCCGCTGCCCCGTGGTTGGCTGGGAGGCGGTGAGGGAAATACTTTCAGAAACTTCGGGAGGGGATTCCGTTCGCTGTGTCCATTCCTCCCTGCGAGAAGCCTCCACAGGAGGCCCTTCCCTGCCTCCACCAACACTCCTTCCGGTGGACATGGGGATGGACATCCAGGTGTTCAAGCTCAGTGGGACGGGACACCACAGACGACCGACGGCGTGCGTCCTTCCAGGAAAAGGGTTCTGTTGAATCCACGAAGCCTCCCCGCCATCTGCAGCTGGCCAGCCGCTTACAGCGTGGTCCTCTGCGCCGGTATCGGCACCGCCGACAGTGGTGCAGTGCGGCAGCGCTGTGCTGGACTGCGTAGGCGGTGGCCAAAAGGAGCCGCCAGCGGGGAGATGCAACGCATTGTCTGCCGCGACGTGGGGGGGTGCAGCGGGAGTGAGCGGCGGAGAAGAACCCTCCCACTCACGGCCACTGCCCGCTGCTCCTCCGCCCTCTTCATTGTGTCCTCCCTCCACCGCGTCGTAATAAGAGTAATAGTAATAGTAGTTCGTATGACAGTGGTGATGACTCGGATGAGGTGGTGGTGCTTGTGACTGGGCGGGGGACGACTGCCGGGAGTGGTGATACTTTAGCGGAGCGGTGGTGGTGGCATTCATCGTATTAAAGGCCGATAAGAGAGATTTAGCCTGCAAATTATGGAACGTGTTGCTCGCCATGGTGCCCCCACTGCTGAACGGAAGCACCAAACACTGCGGTAAAGACCTAAACGGGGTCAAGCCACTGTGATAAAAGACTCGATTCTCCCGGTGTAGTGGTTGCTGATAAATCATCGTACGGGAAGCCGAAGGGGACACCCATGGCACAGGGACTGGCCCCCCCACCTGCATTGATGTCATTAAATTGTTCGGAGACGGTGATGCAAGCGACGGTGGTGTCGAGGAAGTCTCCAAGCGATGCGCAGATTGGTGAAGCACCCCCATCGAATCGGATCGACACAGCGCACAAGAAGACGGTTGCGAGCCGCCCTGCACAACGCCCTGCGGGACCTTACTACGGGAGGTCTGGTACTTGGTTTTGTTGTGGTTCTCTCCGGCATGACCGCCTAACCCAGAGCTGAGAGACGTGGAGCCCTCTGTGTGGTGGTGGTGAATACGCGGGGGTGCGAGAGGCGGCGGAGGAGGGGAACGCCATGGGCTCGATACCTGTTTGACCACCCCCGCTGTCCCCCCTGTTGTTGCGGTGTGGGGAGGAGGGTAGAGCCGACCTTCGTACACCGGGCCAAACTGTCCCTCTCCCAGCAATTTATAATCCAATGCGGCTTCCGCCTCGAGTAGCCCCCCACTTATCCCGACCGCGAGGCGTTCCTTACCGAGTAGAAAGTCCTCTGGGAGATGGGGAAACAACTCTCGCACGCCCGGGTAGACCGCCTCCCGCACCGTTGTCCCGAGGGACACGCTGAGCTCCGCAAGAGTTTGAAACGACAAGCTCCGCTCCGCGCCTTCGAGGTCGCCGGGGGACACACTAGCAGACGTGGGCTCCACGAGCGACGCGAAGTCGGCCGCCGAGGTCCCACCCTGTGGACTGCGAACGGGACTGGTGGTGAAGGCGAAATCCGCTAAACTGAACCCCGGGTTGCTGCTATGCGTACCCCCACTGCTAAAATATGGATGGGGATGCGTGGCGATGAGCGTCGTCCCGTCTCCACCGCCAGGAACTCCGGAAGCCGGCGTTGTCCCGATGCCGAATGGGGAAGTCGGGTGTACCGCTAAGGTGATCCCCAAGAAACCAGGCTTTTTGGAGTGATAATTGTTGTGCTGTGCTCGACGTCTCCGCAGTTCGGCGTAGCTGCAGGAACTGCTACTGGGATGATGCTGTTCCCCAGTGCTGGAGGACACTTTGTGGTGGTGGCTGTTGATGGAGCCGAAGCGGGGTGGCATCCCACCCCCTCCGAGACTGCTACTGCTTGGGGAATACAGGAGCGTCGGGGCCTCGGCACCGCCTCCGCTACGCTCTCTTCCAGGAAGACTACTTTGAGGTCTCCACAACACGCCACTGCTGCTGCCCAGACAGACTAAAGGCGAAGAGGAGGGGCTCTTGTGGGGAAAGGCAGCCGTAGAGAGAGGCGGCGAGGGTACTGTGAGGGGCGGATAACCCGGTTTGGGGTTCTTTGGATTACGCTGATGAGGATGAGGGCTGTTACGGCCACCGGTGGCTGCTACCCCAAAGGATGTGAGCGGAGGAGAAGAAGAAGAGCAGGGTGGGGGAGGGAGGCCGTGTCCCAGCTCCGTCTCAGACTCTGAACGGCTCAGCCGTACCGCACGATCCTGGGCTGCGGTCTCTGCAGTGGTAGCCGCAGCTGGGACGTTTTCGCCTTTATCTTGCACGATGACATCCCCCTCCGTGGCCTCACGACAGCCACAGCAGAGCAGCGGATTGTCCGCAGGGGGGAGAAACCACGCAGAGGGCTTGACATCGGAGTCGCTGCCGCATTGAAGGAAGTGCCCCCCAAAACTACCTGGATCACTGTTACGACTCGCAACACCGGAACCTTCACCACCACCGCTGCGTTCACTTCTACTTTTACCAATCGGCAAAACCGAAGGAAATGGCACATTGTCATCCGAGACAGCCGTGGAGGATACCGCAGGAGGGAGAGGGGGTATTGGGGGTCGTTCGCTTGGACGGACGCCCTTAACCGAAGGTGACGAGGGGCAAGACAACACCACCGAGGACGTGCAATTCAACCGCAACGACTCTCCCACGTGAGCCCCTTCTCGCATCTGCGGCTTCCCCTCCCTGGCGTGAGGCGTTCCAAAAAAAGGGAAAGTTTTTGCGACTGGCTCTTCTTCTGGTTCCTTTCGCTGGGCGTCACCACTAAAGGGAGAAAGTTGCAAAGGGGGCCGTCCGGTACCAGGGAAATGATACGGAGATCCTTCTTCCTTCTCTGCTTCTGCTGCTGCTTCATGGTTATCTGCGTCGCTAGATGGCGTCTCCACGTGAAGGGAGAAGGGTTCCAGTCCATCGTGTTCTTCTTGTCCTTGCAGCTGTTTAGTTCGAAGTGCAGCCTCATGCAGGGGTTCCCTTCCACCCCCACTCGGTGCGGTGTCTTTCACCTTCTCCTCCTTTTGAGCCAACACTGAAGAAAAGGAAGATCTGGGGCTGTGATGTGGGTGGAGACTCTCTGGAGTGCGGACAAGTGCGGGGAGACCCGAAGCACTGCGACTCCGACGAGAGGAAGGATCGATTTCTTCCGTGATCGACTTCTGCTCTACTTCTTCTACCGTGTCCTCTGCTTTTCGATCCCCTTCCTTCTGTTCCGTGTCCTTCGCCTCCGCGATGAGAGCGTCAGCATCGTCCAACGAGAAATTATGAATCTCCTGCTCTTCTGATATGCTTTCAACACTTCCACAGCAGCTGCTACGAGTGTACTTGCACGACATGCACTAGCTAGAATATATCTGTATCTATACAGGCACACAAAAACACTGCAGAAAACAATCGTTTCTCCCGTGTGCGGCTCACAGAGTAATCGTCTGTGTGAGTGTGTAGACGGGGTAGGATTGCACTAGAGGGAAAGTGTGAGCGTGTTTTCCCTTTTCGTTTCTTGGTATTGTTGATATTATCGGTTTCTTCGTGAGTATTAAATGCCTGAATAAAAATGGTGTTTTTTTCTGCTGTGTGTCTGTGGTGCGCGTGTGGAATAGTGAATTGAAGCAATAATAAATTATATATAATATATTACGAATGCACAGAAAAAAAATAAAAATAAAAAATAAGTACTTAATAAAAAACCTATACCCGTAACACTATAATGTTGTCACGTTCTTTCAGATATCGTGACAATAAGAACTAGGATATATGAGGGAACCGGTGTGTAGAAGAAACTTGTCTTCTTTTAC
Source organism: Vickermania spadyakhi (assembly GCA_030849815.1). NCBI lineage: Eukaryota > Euglenozoa > Kinetoplastea > Trypanosomatida > Trypanosomatidae > Vickermania > Vickermania spadyakhi. Next base: position 57,312 of record JASAOA010001771.1, read on the forward strand.
TGATAGTCGAAAAAGATAAGAAAAAATAATGAATTTAGATGGATGGAGTCAACCTACACACTCTTCACGTTGCTGGGGAAAGTACAATGGTCCCCTTCACGTCTTTTTTTGATTGTTTGTGCCTAGAAATGATGTTCTTTTATTATTATTATTTAGTGTTCTTTCTGACTTCCTTTTGTTTTCAATGTAATAGGAGGAAAAAGCAATCAATAACAGATGCAGTGCTTACTTTAATGCTTTTCAATACCAATTCTTGTTGTGCGTATCTTTTGATAGAGCATGGCGGGCCACTTTTATTATTATTATTATGTTTTTAGTCGTCAGTTTGCTCTTTCTTTCTTTTCTAGTGAATGAATAATAACGATAAAGTAGGGTACTCCCCTTTTGAAATTTTCTTTCTTTACTTTTCTTCGTTAAAACGGTAAACGGTTCAGCGAAGGGGCAGCTGTGTGGAGAATCAAATCGTGTTTCTCTGCTCGCCGGCCTTGCTCTTCCTCTCTCCCGTTAAGTTGCGCGTAAAAAAAGTTCTAACGTACTCTCTCTATGGCACTTTCCTTTATGGAGAGAGAGGAGAAGACAAGCAGGAGACAAACGTCAAACGTCAAAAGAAAAAAAAAAAAAAAAAGCTTAGGGAAGAAGAAGAGATTCTATTAAGTCGTACTTGTACGTTCTATGGCGAGGAGTAAAGGATAAGTTTTGAAAATAAATATAGTAGTACAAATAACTAAATGAAGTTACAAATAACAACAATATACAAAAATAAATACTTAATATAATATAATTAATCTCAGGTTACAAGGTTACTAAATATCCCGTGAGCTAATGTTAATTCTCAACAGAACTTCTTCACAAAGATAAGAAAGAAAAAATAATTGGATGCCGATAAAGGAAGAATTTTACATCAGCAGTGACTCGCTTTAGGATAACATTTCTTTTCAGAGCATAATTCTCATAATAGTAAGAGCCAATAACCCCTTTATTTTATGACAAATAGCATAATTGACGTTGATTTTTTTTTATATAAAGAAATATATTAATATCGGCTGTTTTCCTATCATGGATGGAATACTCCTCTTCAAGATACGAAAAAAAAACTGATGACGTTATCCTATGAACCCATTTTGCGGAGTGGCGTTACTTTATGTGTCCACGGCATTCCAGCTGGCACGGCTTGCACCGCTGCATGGCCACGATGAATTCTTGATTTCAAAGCCCCGTGATCTCCCACCACATCCTTCGTCATGTTCTCCTCGGCATCCGAAGAATACATGGCGAGCTTCTGATGGACCATTCCGAGAAAGCCATGAAATGGGTGTGTGGTGGAAAAACTGGAAGCCTCCTTCCTTCCCTCGGTGTGATCGGATATCGTGCGCTCCACAAAGCGAAGATGTTGTTGAATCTCTTGGCAGGAGGAGCCCCACTGGGTATACGTGTTGCTAATGTTGGGAAAAGCGGAGGTAAGTAGGCCACCCTGCTCTACGAGAAACTTCAGCATAGGGAATAAGGCGGCAGTACTCAAGGAAGCACGCATAGAGGAGGTAGAATTCTCTTCATTGCTTTCTAACGTGTTTTCTAGTTTTTCAATTTCTTGCAGCAGCGTGGCATGAGATCTTCGGATTAACTCCATGTCCTGTCCACTCATTGTCACGAGAAGACTATCTACACTACTAAAGAGGTGATTTACGACTGTCACGGCGCCTAAATACTCTGGAAGTTCATTGAAAGGAATACGCTCAGAAGAAAAGTGTAAAACATGATCTGGCTGATACACTCTGTGATACTTCACCTTTTCTTCCTGGGTGGTAGCCAGGGCTATACGAAGGGCTTGGCCGTTCCGACAGAGTAAACCCTGCGTAGAAGCGTTGGAGCTGGACGACAGTTCCGTCGGGACAAGCTCAAGAGTGTGCTTCTGCCTCATTACCCTTAGAAGTAAGAGACTATGATGAACGGAAGGATGCCACAAATTGGAAATGGATGTGCTTACAACATTCATTTTTTAATATTTCTTTTTAGCCCCTTAACGATAAGAGCCGTAAAAAAAAAAAAAAATAAGAAGGAGAAAACAAATTGAAAGAGATAATAGCGTTCGAAGCTCAATGGGATCCGATAGAATTTAGGCTTTGAAAAACCTCAAAAATTGCTCGCGTGATATTTTTCTTTCTAATTTTTTTCTGTGTCACGTGATGCGACGAAGTAGAGCAAACAGCAAAAAAAAAAAGGAAAAATATTATTCTGATAAAATCACTGCAGAGAGATCATGTTGGGAAAGGGAATCGTGTTTGCCACCGAGTGTTAAAGCAACCTATCTTTGAAACTGCTCTAGAAATACCTCGTCTTTCTTTTGCAATGTTTCTTGTTTTCGTAGTCAGTCCCTGAGAGCGTCTTTCATTATTCATCGCTTTAGCATCCTCACGAGCCAGATGCATCCCTGTTCGTGGATTGATGTTTACCGGCAGATATTTATAGTACTGGTAAGGCTGTTGTTTCCCCCACATCCATGTTGGTTGAAGCCATATTTCTCGCTGATTGTGAAGGTCTGGATGAGCTGGACACTTAACAGTTAGTGTATCGTGCACCCACCTAAAACAGCAATGCTCACAATGCAATTTTAGCTTGTCGCGATGAACTAAGTTTGGATGTTTATCTGTTTGTCCTTCCAATTTTTTTGTATTATTTGATGATCTTCCGTCAAAATTATTTACAGGGTAAAAGACATTTTTGTTTTGCGGTCCAGAGGTACACCCGAGAGGAAAGAAACTCAACAAATTCATTGTTTTCCTTAAAAACATAGTACTGAATGATAACATATCTTTTCTCGTTCTAACTTTTTTAAAATCTTTTATTTTTAAGGCAATGTTGCCATTCTAAATATATATACATTACAAAAATAGAAAATAATTATAATAAAAGAAGCCACAACATCAACAACAACAAAAGAAAGAATACATAATAATAATAATATAATAATAATAATAGTTAGGTAGTTAATAGTTTGCAACTTCGCACAAATGCTTGAATCTTTTTGAGAGCTACTATTTTTTTTCACAATTTACATATACTGCAGTCTATAATTTATTATCATAAGATTATGATCCGTATTAATCTCGTTAAGTTATTGCTCTTCCCAATACTTTTTATCGGACAAAAATGGTGCCAATGCAAAGATCAGACCGTCTTCATATGCGTCGGCTCGTCCTAAATGTCCCGCTGTTAAAATTCCCATTGCCCCAAGCCCGGACCTAACATCCGTTTGCCCAGTCAGGCTATCCATTACCTCGGCTAATTCTTTTTTATCCTGTAGTATAGGCTTCATAAGAACGGGGCTCATTTCGAATCGAGCTGAAGATCCGATGCCCTTGCGTCCTGTTGATTTTTCAATGACACACATCCAACCACATTCGAACCATCTGTCCCCGATCAGTTCCAATCCGCCTTCGAGTCCCACACCAAAGTCGGCCGTTTCTAATTGCTTTGCCGCTATTTCAGCACGTGTTACCGCTCCAGAAATTGTTTCGTCCGCACTCATCGGCTGATCGGATACCCCGGAGGCGACTTTTATGGGGACCACCTCATGATTTTCGTTTGGGAAGCATTTCTTAACTGCAGTATGAACACTTTCAACCTTTGCTTTATTTGTTGTTCCAACAGCCCAAATAGGCATTTTAATCTTACCTTTTTATGTTTGAAGTTACTGCTGACAATGGAACTGAAGGTATGTACAGAAAAATACAACTAATCATAAGATAAAAGTATGGAAAGTAACAAAAAATACAGAGATAATCGGAAAAATATAGCATGGATTTGGAATCAGAACCTCAGAAAAACGTAACCAGTGAATTATTTAAACTTTTATGAAAAGTTCGTACTCATTAAAAAAAAGGAGGGAAAATAAGAAGTAAAGAATCTCGCGAGAAGCACAGTTTACACAATGGAATACTAATACACCCAACTTCGAAGTTGGATAAGGAGTTCTACGGTTTGAGATTTTCTACGTAAGGAGTTGCAAATATATTGTTTCAGCATTACTTCACTATTTTTCTCTTTATAATTAATGTCATCGTTCTTTCTTAGTATATTTTAATTTATTACTATTATTATTATTACTAATTTGTGTATTACTATATCTTTGTTCTTCTTTATCTTTTCCCTCCATATCGCTTGATTTACAAAGAGTTATAGAATGGAAAGAAAGACAGATAGAGGAAAACAAAGCGTTTTCTGTATGTTGAAGGACAAATAGAAATAAAAATATTTATCTCTCATCTCTGTTTAAGCATTAATAGCTGTTGGAAAAAAGTAATTGTAAAGTCTTTTTTTTTTTTTCCTATTTAATCTTCTTCTTTTTTTTTTTTTTTTCCTTTCTTTTGTTGTTGTTGAAGTAAGCTTTTTGTATTATTATTGCTACTATTGTAAATATTACTTTCATGATTTGTGTTAATTTTCCCTGAGGAAAAATGGAAAAAAAAATATTCTAGTTCTTCTTATTAAAAATTTTTTCCTCACTAATGATCATAAAGATGGAAACAACAGACAATTTATGATTCATATCTATTTAAAAAGAGAAATAAAATTTACATTTTTACAATGCACTAGAACGTAGGTACTGACACACAAGTGCGTAGCTTAGGTATATATATAAAGAAATCAAATAAACACTAGCACTGGCAGATAGCAAAGGATAATATTTCAATGCCTTTATAATGGCAGTAAAGGGAATGAAGAAATTTTCTTAACGACAAAAAACTTCAGGGAGTATTTACTATTTGGAAGTATGTATGTGCATCATTCACTTTCATAATTATTGCCATTGATTGTTCCGTTTTCTTCTTACTACTCTAATATTTTTTTTAAAGTTAAAGTTTTATGGCCGAAGGAAAACAACTTTTTTTTTTCGTTTGGCAACCACGTTCCAGCGGTAAAACGCAAAACGTTTCTAAAGTTATGTTTGTAAAGAGACCTAATTTTAATGCCCCTCCGTTTCGCCGAACTCCCCCAAATGGGAACATAAAAAAAAGGCCGCCCATTAACATTTTTACCTGCTGCGCATTGGCGGAAAGCGCCGTTGAAAAGGATTACCCCCTTTCCGCTTCCCCATATGGCCAAGCCCCGAATTTCAAGCGCGCACCACCGTTTAGTTTATTTTCCGAATTCCGCATCGGCAAGCGTTCAAAAAGACACGATATTGAGCCGCTGCTGCGCCAGCAAGAAACACCGAAAGAGTTTTCCAAATATGAATCGCACCAAAAAAGTGAAAAAAGAACGGGATTACATAACGCACCATGCACCTTAATTAAAGAAAAAATATTTTACGGGCCTATGAGGTGGGCGGGAAATTGCAATCACCCCGCAATGCAAAGCGCGTTCGCATTTTGTAAGCATGCATTTTTTTTTCATTCGTGAGTTTCACTTTAACTTAACAAAACGAAGTACAACTTAACCCTCGCTTTTTTTTTTTTGAAGGCCTATATGAAAAGCAAGGGGTGAGGAGAGGGAAAATAAGAAGCGTTCGGAAATACACATTACCATTTATACTATTATGAAGATATCAAATTTACATTCCTTACATACGCAGTTATAAAACTCCAAACATCATTTTTCCTGCTATAGTTTTAACTCCACATATCAAATTTCATATTTCATATTATATATTTTATCTTGTATTAATAAATGCCTTCTTTAACCGTCAGAAGGTTAGGGTACCGTGATAGCCGTTGATAACACTGATAACGTGATAAAACGGCAATCCATTTTGCCGCTGGGGATTTTCTCTTTACCTTTTGTGTGTTATGGAAAGTTTTTTCTCCCTTGTTTACTTTGTTCCTCTTCCTCTTTTCATTTTTTCAATTTATCCTTATGTACAGATTTATACTCAAGAACTTTAGCCAAGGTTTTAAATCCAAATTCAATCATCTTTTCCCAAAAAGAATTTTGAATTCATATTAAAAAAACCACTCCTTCCCCGGTGCGGCGAAGTTTTTGGGATTCCAAAAAGGATATTAAAAATACACCGCGCTTAGTAAGTTAAACACACGAATGAAAAAAAACAATCCCATAAGTACTGTTTACGCATTTTGATACGCGGTATGAATTTCAACTTGCCTGCCTACCTTTGAGGTCCTCCATGCGTCGTTTCGAAAAGTTTACGGAAGGAACCGATGCCTAAATTATTCCGAAAGAGAAATGCATTATTTATGATTTGATCACGACGTTTTTATGAAACCAGTAAATTTAACAGAAATAGAATTCATAATAATATTATTATTATTATTATCATTATATTCTATATTGAAATACTTCATTTCATTTCTTTTATTTGTTGAATTCATAAATTTCAAATTAGGAGGGAACCTTTTTAGAGTTGTTATGAAGCGAGTGCGGTTTCAGAGACACGGAGAAACAAAACAATTTAGTAAATTAATATTTATGGAATATTTTCTTTTGTATATGCATAAAATATGACTTAATTTAATATAACCGCACTCCATTTTGCCGCTTGGGATTTTTCTTTACCTTTTGTGTGTTATGGAAAGTTTTTTCTCCCTTGTTTACTTTGTTCCTCTTCCTCTTTTCATTTTTTTCTATTTATCCTTATGTACAGATTTATACCCAAGAACTTTAGCCAAGGTTTTAAATCCAAATTGAATTGTATTCTCCCAAAAAGAATTTGGAATTAAAATTTAAAAAACCCACCCTCCATCCCCCGGTACGGCGAAGTTCTTGGGATTCCAAAAAGGATATATCAAATATACAGCGCTTTGTAAGTTAAACACACGAATGAAAAAACAATCATATAAGTACTGTTTACCCATATGAATACGCGGTATGAATTTCAACTTGCCTGCCTACCTTTGAGGTCCTCCATGCGTCGTTTCCTGTAATAACCCCCTTTCCTTTTCCTTCTTTCTATAGGTTTTTCTTTCTTTTCATTTCTATTAGGAAAATTTAGAGTCAGCGGTTCCTGTAATAACCCCCGTTCTTTTTCCTTTTTTCGATAGGTTTTTTTCTTTATTTTCATATCTATTAGGAAAATTTAGATTTAGCAAAATTGTTTTGTTTCCCTGTGTCTCTGAAACCGCACTCGCTTCATAACAAATTCAAAAATGGTTCCCTCCCGTTTTGAAATTTATGAATACAACAAATAAAAGAAATGAAATGAAGTATCTTAATATCGAAATATTACGAATTCTAATTTTGTTAATTATACTGGGTTCATAAAAAGTCGTGATAAAATCATAAATAATATCACGACCATCAAATCCATTTCTCTTTCGGAATAATTTAAGCATCGGTTAGCGGAAGTCCGCAAACTCTTCTAAATTACAAGATCCGTTCGATTATTTTATGGCGTCATGTTATTCGAGGAAAGTCAGTTTGCACGCGACTCTGGCATCCTTTTTGGATGTCGTATTCCCCGAGAAAAGTCTGATTTTGTGCCGTTCTCAGAGCTATTCGGTACGTGACTTATGGCGTCATGTTATTCTAGATTGGGCCTTGTTGACACGTCGTTCCGGTCTGCATTACGGCGTGTCTGTTATGACGTCAAGCCCAGAAAACCCTTTTTGCATACCGTTTCTCTATGGGTTTCGGTGCGCGGCGTAGGGCGTCATGTTATTCTAGATTGGGCCTTGTTTGGATGTCGTATTCCTCAAAAAAAATTTTATTCCGTACCGTTCTCAATGATGTTCGGTGTGCGGCTTATGGCGTCATGTTATTCTAGTTTAGGTTTGACACGCCGGTTCCGTTCTGAATTACGGCGTGACATTTATGGCGTCATGTTCACAAAAGCCTCTTTTGGCATACCGTTCTCAANNTCGTTCCGGTCTGCATTACGGCGTGTCTGTTATGACGTCAAGCTCAGAAAACCCTTTTTGCATACCGTTTCTCTATGGGTTTCGGTGTGCGGCGTAGGGTGTCATGTTATTCTAGATTGGGCCTTGTTTGGATGTCGTATTCCTCGAGAAAAGTCTGATTCCGTACCGTTCTCAATGATGTTCGGTGTGCGGCTTATGGCGTCATGTTATTCTAGTTTAGGTCTTGTTTGACACGTTGGTTCTGTTCTGGCGTGACATTTATGGCGTCATGTCTACAAAAGCCTCTTTTGGCATACCGTTCTCAATGATGTTCGGTGTGCAGCTTATGACGCCAGGTGTGTTTCTTATTCCTAGTCCTTTATACGTTCAAGTTGTCGTAGTTTTTTATTTTTATTTGTTTATCATCTGTCACACATTGTTGGCCTTATTCTCTTTCATAAAAGGTGACGTGTTACGTTTATTGAATTGGCGGCTTCTAGTCTCTATATCATTAATCAGCCTCTTTTGTTTCTTTACGCAAATCAGGAGTCCATTCCATGAAGGTTATCGACCAGCGTGGACACAGCTAATATTGGCCTCAGTAGCGGCAGAAATTACCCCATGGTGCTACATTTCGCTGTACCAAAGAGATGCTTCAGAGGTGGAATGGATACGCCTGAGCCCCGAAGTGGTCTCGATTATCACGTCTTTCCAACCCTAATAAATTCTAAATCGAAGTGGTGATGATTTTCGATTCAACGATACTAAAACCACACTACGTACTTGTGGGCTTCTCGTTTGGTGTCCCGTCAGGCAACTACGAATTCAGGGACTTACAAATAACCAGAGCGCATGATCATATGATTGAAACCGATGTGGAATCTAATTCGTCTTCAGAACTCAGTCGCAGGAGTACAATTACAGATTACAGGGTGAATGCTCCTCCTTTCAAGAAACGGCGTACGAAAACTGTATCAAGCGAGAATTCGAGAGATTCCTCCATCCATCATCGCCGTGCCTTTTCACGCAAGAATGGATTCCACCTTCTCAATGTGTACACATGGAAGCCATACACTCACAATTATTCCTTGGTAGCGACGACTAGTAGACTAAAGGAATTGTTATGCGAACGTTTTCAAGTGGTAGAGAATGGGAGCTATGTCCTCACGTAGATGATTGAGGGCATCATTGATTGTAAAGCAGTCCCAAAGTCTCCCAGAGAAAGAACGAACGCGTGGTTACAACGTTCGGATTCGCTAGACATAACATAAACACAGACATCCGTATTCACCGTGGGATCGGATTCTTCTACATAAATTGTGATTTCCTTCCCTTTCCTCTTTCGCTCCCCTCTCCTTTCTCCTCTTTACTTGCTAATAGGTGTTGTTTGTTTACTGGCTAAATGGGTGGTTTATATAAAAAGGTAGGTACGGCGAAGTTCTTGGGATTCCAAAAAGGATATATCAAATATACAGCGCTTTGTAAGTTAAACACACGAATGAAAAAACAATCATATAAGTACTGTTTACCCATATGAATACGCGGTATGAATTTCAACTTGCCTGCCTACCTTTGAGGTCCTCCATGCGTCGTTTCCTGTAATAACCCCCTTTCCTTTTCCTTCTTTCTATAGGTTTTTCTTTCTTTTCATTTCTATTAGGAAAATTTAGAGTCAGCGGTTCGAATTCAAAAAAGGTTCCCTCCTGTTTTGAAAATTATGAATACAACAAATAAAAGAAATGAAATAAAAGTAATGAAATGAAGTATCCCAATATCGAAATATTATGAATTCTAATTTTGTTAATTATATTGGGTTCATGAAATAGTCGTGATAAAATCATAAATAATATCACGACCCATCAAATCCATTTCTCTTTCGTAATAATTTAGGCATCGGTTCCTTCCGTAAACTCTTCAAATTGAATTGTATTTTCCCAAAAAGAATGTGGAATTTAAATTTTTAAAAAACCTACCCTCCGCTCCACGGCACGGCGAAGTTCTTGGGCTTCCAAAAAGGATATTAAAAATATACTGCGCTTAGTAAGTTAAACACGCGAATGAAAAAACAATCCTATAAGTACTGTTTACCCATTCTGATACGCGGTATGAATTTCAACTTGCCTGCCTACCTTTGAGGTCCCCCATGCACGTTGCTTCCAGTAATAACCCCCGTTCTTTTTTCTTCTATAGTTTTTTCTTTATTTTCATTTCTAGTAGGAAAATTTAGAGTCAGCGGTTCGTCATTTTAAAAAAACTACACACCCTAGTCAATAACTGACACCAGGATTTTCCCAACGACAGTAGAAATATTGCGTGCCATTTATGACGGGGCTCAGGAAAACCTTTTTCTCAATGATGTTCGGTGTGCGGCTTATGGCGCCTGGTGTTTTTCTTATTCTAATACTAGTATGCTATACTTTTCCATCTCTTTTCTTTTCTTTTCTTTTCTTTTCTTTTCTTTATATATATACATATATTGCTATTTTGTTTTCCACAATATATCTATATGTTAAACATTTATAAATAAATATAACGGTTAATAGTTCATTGGGCCAAAGGCCCCACCTTTTTAGAGATGATAATAAAAAATAAAAAATAATCTTTTTTTGTGTTGTCTTGAATTTTGTCGAAGTCAGGGACCAGTTCCCCGCCATCTACTAAACACTTTTCGGCTTTTTCGGCTAAACCAAAAGGGGCCATAGGCTTTAAGGAATCCGAACCCGCAGCGCACATTAAAAAAAAAAAATTTCGGTGGGAGGGCATCGGCAGTTTAGTAACGCATTCCAATTCTCCCGAAGGAGACAATTCAAAAATTTCCTAGCTCTTGGTTCAACCGAAAGGACTACTAACAGGGAGCACGACGTGAACGTGGCTGGGAATCGCTCCCCTAGTTTTACGAGGGGAACTTGAGCATTGATTGTAGGCCGAAAATAAGAAAAGAAAACACCTTCCACTTTATCCTTTGTGTTTCTTCTTCGCACATACAATTGTGTTTTTAAATTTGTATTAGAACCGCTGACTCTAAATTTTCCTAATAGAAATGAAAAGAAAGAAAAACCTATGGAAAGAAGGAAAAGGAAGGGGGGTTATTACAGGAAACGACGCATGGGGGACCTCAAAGGTAGGCAGGCAAGTTGAAATTCATACCGCGTATTCATATGGGTAAACAGT